>JBAMYA010047391.1:0-34949 GCA_037176975.1 Arrhamphus sclerolepis
TCTATCTATCTATCTATCTATCTATCTATCTATCTATCTATCTATCTATCTATCTATCTATCTATCTATCTATGTATTTATAGGATTGTTCTATGTATGGAAAGTTTTTAAATGTAAATTACTAATTACATGCACATGACAAATGACTAGAAATTAGATTTTGCTTTCTTTGTTCTTCACATGGGTCATTTTCTTCAGCTGAGCTTGCAGCTCTGAGGGAACTGGTGGAGGACCTCCGCTCTGCTCTGCAAGGGAGTGATGCTCGCTGCCTGGCCCTGGAGGTGGCCCTTAGGCGGCAGAGGAACACTATCGTTCCTTTACCATCTCACTGCAACCCTGCTGCTTCAGGTCCTACAACTTCTGTCAGCCTTATGCATGAAAAACCAGCACCAACTCAGGGACATAAAAGGCAGCTGGGTTGTGCACAAGGAGATGGAGGGCGGAGAGTACCAACAAGATGGGACATCAGAGATCCCATTCTAAGGGAGCTGAAGTTGATCCGATCATCACGTGATGGGCAGCTTGAGGAGGCCATAAAGTTCAATGAGTGTTTGGAGGCAGAGTTGCATTGGGCATACCAGGAAGTGCGAAAGCTGCAGAGGATGGAATCTTCACTGAAGAAGGAGAATACCCAGATCAGGTTGGAGTCGCTGAGTTTGTTTTTTTTTCCTTTTCTTTACTCAGATAAATATATAATATTTTAATGTCTTTTAGAAAAATGATATGTTGACCAATGCTTATTACCATCAGGAAGCGGGCAGAGGAGGCCAGGGAGGCTTTGAGCTTGGGACTACAGAGGGTTCGGTTGATTCAGGAGCTGGCCCAGTCTGTGCCACAACTACAGTCGAGGATCACCCAGCTGGAGACTGAGCTTCTCCATTACAGGTACAAATGTTATGTGTGGTTTAACAAGAGGAATTCTATGTAGGGGTGTGTTTGTGGATCTTTGTACACACACTTTACCATCTACTGCAACTTGTTTGTTATTCAAAGCCTTAAAAGCCACAGGTTGATTTGAACACCAGCTCCACTCAATCTGAGTTCAAGTGTAGAGGTGAAAGAATCATTTCCAACAACTGCAACCACTTTATCAACATTTCAAAATCTGTTTGTAACCGTCTTCAGTGCTTCCCGATAGCAACATTATAAACAACTTTCGTCGTATCACATACACTATTCGATATTATTTTGTGTTAGAAATGGATCACAAAATGTGTAATGTGAAACATGTGTGCAGGTGTGTCCTTTAATCTACACTGTTACTGTATGTTATGGGCATTTTTCAGCTCATAGTTTTGGCTGTTGAACAGCTTTGTGATTTTACTTCACCCTTGCAACTTTTTAAATTTCCTCATAAAGTCCAAAACAGGGATGAAAGGAAGACGAAAGGAAAGAAAGCACTGGGTGTCCAGCAGTCAGGTGGACACTCCTGTAATACTGTAGCATGTCAACCAAGATAAAGAGTTTTGAGTAGCTGAGCACAGGACTATATGTGGTTGCATGTTTGTACAACACTTTGCTGAACGCATTTTCTGGCCTCATGGTTTAAATGCAGAAGAATCATTGCATTAAAAAATATACATCTGTGTGTCATTATTTATTTAGTGAAAACTAAGCCATAATGCAGAAGCCTTTTGTGACAAACTAGAATTCTGATATTAATCATATAGCACTTGATTAAGACAAGCAAGGGAGATAAAAGCAAAGGTTTGGGTGCGGCTTAACACAACAACAAAGAGGAAAGCAATGAAGTAATTGTTATAGTCTATGAAATTGGTTTTAGTTCCTCCACAGGGAGAAACATTTCTGACAAGTGGAAAACTTTCAAGGCTGTCTCATGTTTCCTTGAAATAACATTAACAGAGATGTTATTATGATTTGATTAACTGATGGCAGATGAATGAGAGCACTATTCTTTAGCGTGATCTGTTGTTCAATTAACCATGCAAAGCACAGTAAATCTGTATTTTTGATAAAAAATGAGAACTAGCTGGAAACCAGCTGTTTTCAACAAGAGTGGGGCAACAAGCACAAGTTTCTGATTCAGCTTAGTGTTTTTATTTTCTTTCTGCAAAAATTATTTTTGAGGTTTGGACAATTTTGTTCCTTTCAGTCATACGTCTGAGATATTACTACCATCCAAAAGTCCTGATAGACTATCAGCCCATTTAAAAGGTATCATGACCACGTAGTCTATAAAGTTTCCTTGCACTGCCTGAGAAGAGGCCATCATTAAGGTTTTTGTTCTTGGTTTCCAGTACTGTCTTCTTCTTTGAACCACCAGCATTCACTGCACCAATAATTTGCTGCTGTGACCACCAAACAGACTCCCAACATTATGTAGCTGCAATTTCATGCTATTCTCCTCAAACCTGCCAAAAAGGACCCAAATTCAGTTTCTTGGCTTTCTTTTCAGTTCATGCTTGGCATGTAAAGAACATTCTATGAACTGGTATGTGTGGTCTGATTTATTCTGGCTGTTTTATTGTTGGTTTATTTGGGTAGCCTACCTGAGAATTATCAACGTAGGCAAATTCTAAAGGTTGTAATACAGCCATAATTTATAATGGGAAAATTACCTTCAGATATGCAAATGCGGCATTATATAAAACTGATTTCATGCAATGTTTGGCTTCTGGTTGAGAAGAGACTGGGATAAAATGATCTATTTATTATTTGTGATCCTCCTGATGAGGAAAATAAGGTTATAATTGAGGTATTTTGCTTAAATTCGCTACAAATCCAAACAATCTAAAAGCATCTATGACAAAAGGGTTCTAAAAAAAAAAAGACATAAGAAAAGAGAGAAAATAAGTGCCTCTGCAGCTCGGTTTGTTTCAGGGGTTACTCCACCAATCAGTGAGTAAGTTGCACCATCTGTGCGTAAACTGACCACCCAACTAAATTGTTCACCTCTTTTATAATCTAAAAGTTAAATAACTATCAACCAAATGAAATTTCGTTTCCAATATCTTTAATTGTTTGCATTTATGGAACAATTGGGGATAAAGTTGAAGCCCTCACCAAAAAGGGGCTTCAGAGGAAAACCAAATTACAATAAATAAATGTCAGTCAAGCCAATAAACATGTTATTAGTTTAAAAAAAAGAAACACGCCACCCCAGCCTAACGCTCGCATATGTTTAATGTTTACTTTGAAGAGTCGATGAATGAGGAAAATGAAATAGAAGAAAATGAAGATGTGACTATTATGGACGGGGAGCAACAAGGATTAGTTAATCGTTCAGTGAAACTTTATTTCTATAGTACTTCGAATCGTGAGGTTAACTTTTGTCTTTCCACAGTGTGAGGTGTGATATTATTTTCTGACAGTGTCAGAAATCCTACAACTCCATCTACTTACCAGCCAATTAAAATGCAGCTTGGAAATAAATATTAATTTTTGAAACCCTAGCGTCTAAAGCCTAAAGTGGCCTGTTCTGTCTAACCATGAACGTGCCTGCATTCTTCTCTTTTGACGCTTTTTTTTGTAAAATTTTCAGTACGTATAAAAGCTACAATAGAGCGGTTTAGTTTCAAGTGTTGTTTGCTTACTGTCAGTGCATACTGATTACACACTTCCACCTGCATCTCCGGATCAGTGGTAGCCTGTGATTCAAGAGGACTCATCAGCTTACCGTGTGTGCGTACCATTGTTGAACTTATACCCAAAATTAAGCAAATGCAAATCACACATTCTGAGATGTTATAATCTTATACGACCGCAGAAATCGTGCAGTGTGTAGGTGCACTTCAAGAGGAAAAGGATTCCTGGGGAATAGAGAAGCATTCTGATGCTGATTTTTAAGAAGAAGGGAGGCGTGCAGAAACTGAAGTGGTTTGGACGTGTACAAAGGAAGGATGGTGGATAAATCGGTAGAATGATGATGATGAGGTTGGAACTGCCAGGCAGGAAATCTAGCGGAAGACCAAACAGGAGATTGATGGACGAGGACATTGTGAAAGACGACATGCAATTAGTTGGTGTGAAAGAAGAAGATTTAGTGCGCTGGGTTAGATGGAGACAAATGATTCACTGCAGCAACCCTTGAAGGGAGCAGCCCAAAAGAAAAAGGAGATATGTTTAATGTCAGTGAAGTCCTTCCACTTTTGTAAATTTGCCACAAAAAAAAAAAAAATCCTCCAAAAACTATAACTTGAAGACTGTGCAAGTAACGTTTCAATTTTGATTCATAAAGGCCCCCCCCAAAAAGTTTCTAAAACTATTTTAGCAGTAGTTCAGTTGTCCACAGCTTTAAAATGTATCAGAACTGTGTAAAATGGAACCAGATCTGACATCATGACCCGCTGTCAGAGTTGACAGATGTCCAGAGAGAAAACCACAATCAGAAAAGTCACTTCTCCACATCTTTCCAGTTCTAACCACTAATTTTATTTAGCCTTTATTTAACCACGTTAGTCCCATTCAGATACAGGATCTCTTTTGCAAGGGAGACCTGGCCAAGACAGACAGGGCAGCAGCACAAGCTACAACATTATAAATGCATCAGAATTTCTCACAGTTTCACATAAAATCAGTTAAAAAACACACACACAGAGATAGTCTGGACTCGACTGACCTTATCAGAGTCTTAAAGCTAAAACAGACAAGCAAACTACTAATATTTGTAAGCAAAATATGATCTCCCCATCACCCTCAGAACCAACTGTACCTGCCTCCCACCAGTTCACCTGGAAGAGTCCTGCAGCAAAACAGGTGAGTAACTGCTGAAGAAGTTAAATGAGGTAATATGAGGTATGCCACGATGAGCGTTTCCCTCTCATCGTGGCAAGTGGTATCAAACTCCTCTGCTTACAGATGCTGAGTGTCTGCAGCGAGCAGTGGAAGGCAAAGCTGCCTCTGATGAAGAGGAAGAGGACAGAGGAGTGAGGGATAGAGGACAAGAGAGGCATGTTTGCCACTTGCATGGCTGTGTCAAAGGGTGAGCTCAAATTTGACACTCAGACATCATATTTTTTTGTGCTTCTTAATACATCAAACTTAATTTATTAGCATTTTTGGAGGTGATACAGTAATAACTTCATTAGACAGTGCAGTATTAAAAGCAAATAAACTAGATCTTTATAAATAGGTTTCTACTTGGACAGGATAGGGCCGAATCGGGGTAGCTTTGTAGAGATAGACATCAGAAGCATTCTCATGAATTTCTGCATAGATTTCTGCTGGCTGTCTTGCTTTAAGCTTTAAGTTTGCTCTGTCAAAGTGAACCTCACATCTATAGAGCACCATTTTTATTATAAGCAACCAGTTTCTAATAATATAACATTCTGTAAGCCTAAAAGACCTTAACACTTACTTGTCTTCTTCCAGATGTCAGAACAATGTTTACCATCATCCTTTCTCTCAGAGACACCTATATGACAAAAGTTGTACTAACACTGCTAAGGAGAACAGGTGCTGCTGCAGCAGGATGGGACCAAACCAAGAGAAGCCAAATGGAAGCAAAATGTTGGAGGAGGTATGCAGACGACATTATTCATTTGGACCAGTATGACAGCTGAGTTATTACAAATTCTTTTTTACAAGACAGAGGGTTAATTTATTGTAAACAGGCAGGCAGTATACATTTAAGTGTGTAATAACGACACTCTACTGGTGTGCATGGCTAATTATTTACCAGCTGTAAGATGATACATTATATACACATTTTCTCCTGTCATTTTTACTACTTTGTACCATAGGTGTGTATGATAAAGCAATACAGGCGACTGAGTGAGTCCTGTTGAGTCTAATTCCAATATTTCAAATGTCATTTAGATGGCTCTTGTTTACTGTTGCTAAAACACCGTTGTAATGCTGCTCCAAGAGCATTTCATCTTAGTACAGAAGTATACAGTTTTGAATGATCAAACTTGTAACCAAATTAATTGATGTTTAATTGATTGATGTTTAATGAACATGGATCTTTGAAGGACCAACCATCATCATAAAAGCTAGTCAGTGCAGTTGGATGGTGATTTTATTTGACAGATTTTATCCTAATATAATGTTGAGTCATTTTATTGAATGTATCTCATTTGGATAGTTTGTCCTAAAACAAAAGTCAAGCCTTCAGACCAGAAATCAATGTAGAAATATAGCAACACAAAGGAACTTTTGCCAGACAGACAGTTTCCACGTGACAGAACTGGAATAACTGAGTTACGGTGTGTCAGGTGATGTGCTTGCATATGCCTCTTCAGCTTTTAAGCCTCTTTGTAACTAATTTGGCAGCATGCTCAGGGTTGTCATCCATTTGGAAGACCGTATGTGCCCAAGCTTGAACTTCCTGGTCAATGTTTTGAGATGTTCCTTCAATATTTCTACGTAATGTTCTTTCCTCATGATGCCACAGAGATTGTGAAGGGTTTTCACTTCAGAAAAATATCCCACAACACGATGCTGCAACCCTTGTACTTTAGGATAGTGTTCTTCATTTTCACATTTAACTGCTGATGATTTTATAAACTACTAAATATTAGAGATCATATTTATCATCTCTTACCAACTATGGGGATTACATAAGACAGCACAGAGACACCAGGGACAATTCTACCTATATATAACAGGATATATACCAAGAGCTTTTAAATTTGCAGTAATTAAACCTCTACTCAAAAAGACGTCTGGATTCTGATGATATAGGCAGCTACAGACCAATTTCCAACGTTCCTTTTATTTCCAAAAGTTATGATAAAGGTGTTTCAAATCAGCTAAATGATCATCTTTGTAGAAACAATATAAATAATGAGCTTCACTCATGGTTTAGACCTCATCATAGCACAGAAATTGGTCAAAGTCTTCTCATGGCTTCTGACAGTGGATCTCTTCTGGTCTCTCTTCTTGTTCTCTTGGATCTCAGCACACCATTTTCATTCATTTGACACTATAAACTACAAAATTGTCATTGATAGACTGGAGCAGGTTGTTGGTATTAGAGGGATGGAATTAAAATGGTTTAAGTCATATTTGTCAGTTTGTCCATGTAAATATTGATTTTTCTAGCCATGCGAGGGTCAGTTGTGGGGTACTGCAGGGTTGCTGATACGTGTCTCCTGACCAAACATAACAATGGACACAACAATAGTCACCTTTAGGAAACATCATTAGGAAACTTAATATCAATTTTGACTGTCATGCTGATGAGACTCCACAATGATTAAACAGCCTTATTGGATGCATGCATTAAAGATCTGAATACTTTAATGACTGTTAACTAAAGTTATTGAACTTGTTATTTTATTTATTTATTTATTTAAGGATCCCCATTAGCTTGTGCCATAGCAGTTTGCTAATCTTCCTGGGGTCCCCCATTCAAAACATAGCACCTTAATTCCAGTTAAAAATAACAAACAAACAAAAATACATTACAAAAATACATTATACGTTATTGAAGCAAGTGAACTTTGTTCTTCATGAATCTCTGTAAGGATGAACATGCAATGAGTCAGTTCCATTGTCTTTTCCTTCTAGAATGCATCTAGCAGGGTCCTGAAGAAGATAGTGACGGACAGTTTGGATGTGTGCAGTAGAAGCAGAGGTAGTATGTCTGCTCTGTATATTTCAGATAGTGTTCATACTTCAGTATTGTGGATCACTTAATTATTTTCATAATACATTCCCATCTAAGACCATCACAGGCCCTGCACGCCACCGATGCCCTCTGTACCCTCCTGGCTTCCAGCGAGCTCCTCAGATAAGAGACAGAAGAAGGAGTAAAGCGACAGTGGAAAGGAGGACATCAAACCGACTGCATCAGCTGTTTAATCGTTGCTGTACAAAATGAGATAAAGTTGGTTTGATACAGAAAATAGAAATTAAAGGGAAAAAAATGCAGTTGTTCCTTCATTTACTTTTGAGTTTCATTTCTTTGCAGATGGCATGGAGATATTTTACGCATTTTCTTAACAGTTTAATCATTTGTTAATATACACACATTTTTTTGCATTTCAGGTCTGCAGCAAATTTAAAAAAAAAATGCTGAAATAGGGCACATTTAGAGATAATAAAGATGTAAATCAAAATAGTAATTCTATTTTTTTGGGGTATTTTGGATGAATCAAAAATCATTAAAATTATAAAAAATAATGTTCCTCAAATAAAGATAGGATGGGATATCCATGCATTTTTCAACAAAGCAATATAAAGTCACATTTTGAGCACACTGCAAAAGCATGGATGATTTGAAAGGTTGTATAGGGTTTGGACTACCTGCCATCCTGAACTGTCTCTCAAAAAAAGAATGAATTTAGAATTTTGAAATGAAAATTACCATGATACTGTGATACCTTGTGGTTGCCCAGCTTAATACGTTTTAAGAAAGAATGGGACAATATGACAATTGAAATGCTTTATCACTCGGTATCTCAAGATTGGGATGTCCTGAATCATGAGAAGGAATGGCAAAAATACAAATGAACAAATTAAATGCAGTTGACACAAACCATTATATCTCAGGTTCATACTGTTTGCATACTGGTTTTTTGGTCCTCCTGGGCTGCAGGATAAGGACACTCTCGGCACTTGTTTAGAATTGTCTCCAGGAAATGGGGAAAGTTAGTGCTAGTGTGTTTGTAGGCCTGCCATCAGCTCCCACCGGTCCGCCGAGTTCTCTGTCTGTATGTGTTCATGTTTCTCCTGCTGTTGCTCTGGGACTGCTCAGATGCACCCACATGGACCTATGACTATCCAGTATTACTACATAAACTAAACTAAACCAGTGAGTGCCCTGCTTCATTCAGATACCACCCAGCATTTATGGACCCTTCCGCCAGATGCCCAGTTGCATTTGTCATTGGAGAAGACAGCATAGGAAGAGGGAAAACCATGGCGGTCCCAAGTGCAGATCAGGTAAACCCATGGCCAGCGAATTCTGCCATGTTTAGGCTCTTTTTGACTTTATAGCACATGAACACAGCCACTCGTGGTTTCATCATATGGGCTTTCAGTGCACAATATAATACCTGAAAACGTGTCTTTCTGTGGTTGCATGCCTGTTGTGTTTGATGCCACCCTGTCAAACTCTGTGTATCACCAGATCCCCAGTCGTTATTTCAGCTACACAATGACTGTCTCACCATTTCTCTTGATATCTTTAAAACATCCTTAGCAAACTACCAAACAATAATCAAAAAAGCCAGAGCCAAACATTTTCTGACATCATCTGTAAACACATTAACTGACCTAGACTTGTGTTCAGCACCACAAAGCCAGTGATACCCCGGAGCTTCAAATCCCTCCCATCTAAGTTGTACTGACACTGCTCTACTAAAGGTGACAGATGGTCTCTTACTCACTCTAGACTGTGGAGACAATGCAATCCTGATTTTATTGGACCTTAGCACAGCCTTTGATAGAGCTGACCACACCATTCTACTGACTTGAACACCTGGTGGGCATTACTGGTACAGTGTTGCATTGGTTCACCTCCTACATCACCCAAAACACTTTCTGTCTTTGTAAAACAAATATTTTCTTCCTCTGCCCATGTCTCTTATGGGGTCCCTCAGGGATCCATCCTGGGGTCAATCCTGTTCAGCTGTATATGCTACCATTAGGCAACATTGTCAAAACATTATATCTCCTTCCACTTTTACACTGATTATTCCCACTTATATCTCCCACTAAAGTCCAACAACTCCATCAACTGCCTGAACTGCATCAAGTCTTGGATAACAAATAAGTTTCTGCAATTAAATAGTGATAAAACGGAAGTTATCATTTTTGGCCCCCAGAAATCCTCAAGCTCCTTTGCTAATAGACTAGACTATCTCACCCCATATGTCAAGTCCCGTGAAAGGAACCTGGGTGTTAACCTTAACTCTGAACTTTGCCCTGACAAACAAATCAGCTCTGTTATTACCCGTTAAGAATCATTGCCAAACTCAGTTCTTTTCTGTCTTATCATGATCTGGGGAAAGAAAAAGTAAAGATGAGTTAAATGAAATGTTATATCACTGAGTTATTTATTTGTTTATTTGCAGCCAGGGATTGGCTGGTGTACTGATATTGATGTTACTTACAGCTATGTAGTGATTTGCAACAATGTTTTACAGGTAGAGGATTTCCAGTTCAACACAGGCTAACATGAGGTCTTTCCTGTGCTTGTGATGTTTGCATTTTTTGTTTTTTCAGGTACTTCAGTGTCCTTCCACCCTCCATAGACATTCATGTTTGGTGATTTGAACCTGATCGTACACTAGGTTGTGACAAGTCCCACTGTGTATCACTGGGTAGATCCCAGCCCTACCTTGAAGCTGAGTTTAAACATATGTGTGTAACATATTGTGAAGTACTTGTAATATTTGCTCTACAAAGTAATAAAGCTTTTCAACAAATGACCTGCACAAGTACAATGAATTTAATAAAAAGTGTTGTGTCACTATAAACAGCAGAAACGGATGCAGACCAACTGAGTGGAGAGGATGTCTGATTTATTGTCAGTCCCACTGAGAGTCACACCACACATACATTCTTTTGTGTTAAATTCCACCTACTGGTAATGAGGTGCAACAACACACATAATGACAAGAGAAGCATACAATCAGGCCACAGTAACAAAATGAAACATAAGTAGGTCCAGGTAAATCAGCATTCAGGTGAGTGCAGCATACAAGTCAGAGCAGCTAGGACACGATTCAAGGGCAGGTTAGGAAGTTAAAGAGAGGATGCAACTTATTACAGAAGGTATTCTTGGGAGAAGAACGTTTTCAAGAGCTTCCTGAACGTAGAGTGGGGCAAAACTCCTCTTGCAGCTGCTGGTAGCTTGTTCCACCATTGAGGAACCACATGGAGAACAGTCTCGACTGACATCTCCTTTTGTGAAGAGAGGGTAAGACCAGTCCATGTTCAAGTGATGAGCGCAATGCAAGAGGTCTAAGTCTTTAAAACTAAGTTCATACTAGCAGGTGTGAACCCCAAGAGCACCTTGTGGATGAGAGCCAGTGACTTGTGTTGTTTTAGCCACAGGTAGCCAGTGTAGCTAAATGAATAGAGGTGTCGTGGACCTTTGTCTGCATAGCAGTGATATGAGAAACCGTGTGATTGAATAATGTGACCCAGAGAGTTGGTGTATATAGCAAAGAGTAGGGGTTCAAGCACTGAGCCTTGAGGCACCCCTCTGGAAAGGTGATGAAATTAAGACACTTTTCCTTGCAATGACAATTCAAAGGAACAACCAGCAAGACAAAACACAAAGACAAGGGAATTGTATGAAATAATATAGTCATTTATTTCCAGCAAATTGCAAAGTTCTGCAGCAAGAAAGCCTTCCTCCTGCCTCACACAGGAACAGCTTTTTCAAGACATACACGCAGATTTCAGACCCAGCAAGACTGCATATGTTTATATCAGCTTTCTCTAAAGGCAACAGAGCTGTTCTTCTATAGTCAATGGCTTGATCTTGATATGAATGTTGGCAGTCTGAGGGTCAGCGTGATTCCCTGTGAGTTCAGGGAGGGTTCAAAGTGCTGAGGTTAACAAGACAGTAGTTGGGTGACAATTTAAAAAGGCTGAGGCAAGTGCGGAAACATCTGGAATCAGGACAAAAGACAGATTCTTTTGTTTCTGTCTTCAAGGTTGTCTGGTCTGAGATGGAATCTCCTGGTGCTGAACTTGATTCCAGGCTTTCCAGACACAATGAGTCTGCTGAAGGGGTATCACATGAACAAAACTGATGCTACTTTCCGCTGCCACATCTTATAAAGTCATTATTACATTACACATAGCAATCAACAAACTGTACATCATTTATTAATCAAGGCTAATTAAAGAGACTACTCTGTGGCAAACCTAAATCCTGATTGGTTACTCTTAGTTGAGCTTGGCTCTGAAAAGTTAAGGCCATTTTATGTCTCAGACATATGCATAACCCATTTTACAAGGGGCATATCTCCATGAGTGTAAGACTGGTATTAGACTGTGTTCTCATCAAAACCTTCACTGGGATTCTATTGCAGTGAGTGAAAAAAAAGAAAAGAAAAAAGCTCTACCGCCCTTTTGCAAAGAAAATAATTAAACAAATGAAACTTACAACACCAGACTGAGCCAAAATGACAAAATAAACAACCTTATATATAGAATAAATATAGTATGTACAATTTGCTTTGTGTGCTTCTAAAATAAATAGACATAGCATTACTTGCCACTTTATAGGAGTATTCACAACTTTCATTGATTTAAAGGCAGAACACTGGCACCTGGTTGGTAAAAATGTAAATGATACATCCTGAAAAGGAGCAGATGGAAGAATACAACATTTACAACAAGCTGAAGAAAGGCCAAAGACCAATTAATTAATTCATTAATCACAGGTGGAAACTAATTTTGAATCGAGTGGACACACGTACAGAGGCTATTCAGTTCAGTGAATCCTTGCAGCGCCCTCTGGTGGTATATTTTCACACTACAGTACTATGTTGCATTTGACAAGGACAGAAAAGTGGCTTCATCTTTATAGCAGTTGTTTGCTAGATGGAAAAAAAAAGCTAAGAAAAAAATCAAAAAGATTAGAAAAGCAAGAAAGGAATATAAAAACACCAATTTTCAACATAGGTGAAACTTTAAAATCTTTAAGACCAGAGCAAAAGATTTTTTTTAAACAATTAAAATAATCAAGTTTTGTATATTCACACTATGTGCCCTGCACATGTATTCTGCTGGCCCCTAATGAGAAAGACACGTGGCCAATAAGTCAAGCATTACATGCGGGTTTTTCGCAGGCCAATATGTGTACTTGGTAGTCTATAAACATGGCTCACAACATCCTTTTTCATTCTCCTCCACCTGTAAGCCCTTGAAGACAGTAAGCTGATGGCAGATTTACTATGTGTGTGGATAGGTGGGTGGTTGGATGAATATGTTATATGTTAGATTTTACCTCTTTAGTAAACTTAATCATCATCCAAGTTTGAGTCAATGAGTGATTTGGCTCAATGTAGCTGCTTTATTTGATAGCGTGGATTTGAATGTAAATCTGTTAATGTGACCATGCTCTCAAACACTGGATGAACTGTGCTGGTATTTTGGTAAGTTTAAATCTACAGGCCAGTAAACACTTCAAAACTAGACCTAAAAATAGCCACAACATAGTGACTTTAAACTGTCAGTCTGCCACAGCAACAATTCAGTGTATACCCAGAAAATACCAGTTATCAGTAGCTTTCACTTGGAGTCGGTCTGTTTCAGATGAACCCAAGCGAGAACATCCCAGTGATCTGGATATGACATGTTCTGAACACACTTAAACTCTCCGTGTCATGAGAATACAGAGTTGTTCACCTGGCTGAACTCTGCAGATTTACTCCAATGGATTGCAACTTCATAAAATCATCCAATTGTCACTTACAGTCAGCATGACTTGTGGACCACAACAACGAACCTGCTCCAGTAGACAATGGGCAAATGGTTTCAAGAATAGGACTGGTGCTTTTCTTACCTGGAACGCAATATGTGATTTCGCTAACTTCTTAGCATCCACTAGCGAGCTCTGGCAGGTGCATCGACAGTCAAGTACTATTTAGCAAAGGTTTGATGTGTTTGCTTACTTTTTCTCTAAATGTGGACTTTTCATCACCATATTGGATTTAAACAAAAACTGGATTCCTCTGTGCACTGGAAGGGTCTGAAGGATCTAACCATCCTTATTAACAGAAAGCAACGAGGCAATTCTCGCCTGCTAACGGAAGGAGTGGCCGACGACAGCTGCTTTTGAACTGACATCAGCTCTAATATTTCCTATCTTCAGAAAGCAAGTGCAGGAATTACAGGCTTGAAATGCTCCTACTCTGTCACATTAAGCTATAAAAGAGGTGCCAGAAAGATTTCAGGTCCAATTCATTGTAGTAAAACCTTGTTTCCTACTACAGGTAAGACCGATACAAAAGAAGCCCAAACTATTAACTCGACTAAAACATGAATGGCATCAGACTTCATATAATATTCATTTTGTATATGACACAGCACTTGGTGATTAAGTGTTCAGGGTTTGTTTGGATAAAATCCCCATTGAAAATAATGAGGACTTGCCATGGACATAGAATAACTTGATTCATTTCAAATGCATGATTTACCAACAATAAAAATAATTTTCATCAACAATAACAAAAGTGGGAAGACTCAGCTATTGAGTAAACTAAAGAGAGAGGAGGTGAAGCCTGTGGAGGCTGAATCCATCATTGGTGGGGTTTTGATGCATCGTCATCGTGGAGATATCCTTGTTTCCATGACAATAGAGATACAGTTGGAATTTATAGGCTGCTGCTGTGTTAGAAGTCCCACAACATTCTGATATCCTGAAGATTACATTCCACATCAAAAGATACCGTCATCCAGAGCCCTGCAGGGGATTAGCCCCTTTGTAAATGTCTATGTTCAGACAGTGCAAAGGCATACAGGTGATGTTCATCACTGTCCATCCATGCAAGCTTACAGTCTTGGTTGTTTGTTTGTTTGTTTTTTTGTGCGAATTTCTACATATGTTCAGTTGCCCACATTGGTGTCTCTGTCCCCAATAAACCACCGCATATGGAAGCAGAGGGCAAGAAAGCCAGTCCCAAGTAGGTCACCCAAGGCAGTCAGGTACGGGATGGAGAAGTTGTCAGGGTCCATGCCTCGGCCCCACATCCAGTGAACCAACCAGTCTGCCAGGTAGAGGAGGATCACGACCTGTAGCAAGATAAAGCAAAAGCCATGTTCTTTATTATAGAAATGTTTTATTTTCCTTCAGCTACTCAACAGAATGGATGCGTGTGACACACATGTACCTGCAATAGTGCTGCTGCCAAGTAGAAGGTGATGAAAATTGGTGTCAGAGTGGTGTGCCCCCCTCTTAGAGAGTTGATGGTGTAGAGGAAAACAAGGTGACCTGGGGCGACCAGGAGGAAGAGCACACGGGCTGATCGAGAGTTCACAGCTAAACGAGAATGGGAATAAAAAGAGCAAAAAATTTTTTTTCTTTTTAGCTGATTTAGGAGGTGATGGCTGAGCATGGAAGATGGAGACAATTAATCAGAGCACAGAAATGAAGAAGGATCTTTCTTCCCTGTTTTCAAGAGGAAGACAAGTTGTAGACCTGTGAAGCTTTCTCATTTTTAAGACATTAAAAAATAAAAACCTAAGCAGAAATTAGTATTTTTCTGAAAAGTAACTTTAGTTCAGCACCAGAGCAGTCAATATTTCCAGGAGAATTTCTGGTGTGCTGCTTTACAGTCAGGAACAACAACAAAAAAAAGCCTTTTGCGTAAAATGTTTTTATTTTTTTTAAACTTAAACATGAAGTCACATGCTCCACCTTCATTGATGCTCCACCACTTTTAAGTTGAAGAATCTCAGTTTTCTTTTAGAAGGGTGGTGAAGGACACATTCACGATCACTCGCACTTATGCTCAAGAAAACTTCTGAGATTAAATTGCACGCATACCCAACTTTTATAAAAAGACGGGGTTCTTGCCAGGGCCTGGCCCTAACCAAGTTATGTATATATGCAAGAGAGACAGTAGACAGACAGTAGAGAATACATGCAGCGTAAAATAAGCTTTACTGCACTGATTTGGGATTGAAATGATGTTTCGTGCTGCTGCTTCAATCAAAATTTGAAGCAGCTGCTGTAACTCCAATCTGCCACCAGATGTCACTGTTCCTTCTCACAGCAAAGTCCCGAAATTTAAAAAAACATTTTTTGGCACAAAATGAAAGCTTCAGTGCTTAATTCACTTATTTAGGACTCTCTTGAATGTGGATATAAACAGAACAAATTATACATTTTATGGCATGGGACTACTGACACCAGTGGCAAACATGCAGTTTGACTTATTGAACAGTGCATGTAAGGTTCATTACCAAGCCTGCACATTAAAACAGCAGAACTGTGTCCTATATACAGCAACTTACTGGAGCCAAAGAAGGAGGTGCACGGTGTGGGACATTTCCTGGGAGTGAGGTTAGGATCTCCTATTGGCAGACCATTCATGTGGAGATAGGTGGAGATTCGACTAGCCTGGACTGCCACCAGGTTACCACCCACACCTGGGACACATGCACACACCCACAGACAGAGAAACACAACAGAACCACTTAAGTACTGAAAACAAAAGTTGCTTTTTGGTTGGTTTTCATCACAAACTTCAGATGGTCATTTTGCACACATGCTTCCTTTGATGGAAATTGGCATTTAAAATTTCTTGTTAAGAAATAAACATTTTTAGCTCTGAGGCTCAGTCATTCATATTATGTGCTGGGCCACTCCGTTTTCCAGAAACCTGTTCAAAATCCTGAGTTTTATGGCTCCTCACCGTTGATGACGGGAGTGAAGACAGCCATTCCAGCAAAGTTTGGATTGGTGACAGTCTTGTCAAGGATCAAACCTCCAACACTTAAAGAAAGAGATATGAAATTTAGTAGATTATAGTCAATTATAATCCATCAGATCATGGTCTAGTATTCAGTTGACAAGTATGCAACTTTTTAAAAATAAGACATCTTCTTCTTTAATTGATGGAAACTATTAACTTCATATATAGTTTCATTGTTTATTGTTTTATGATGTCATTCCTGTACAGCCCACATGGTAGGCATAAGCATGAGCATATAAAACAGGGAGGACGATGGACCTGCTTTAATGAAGTTTAATTATAGGCAGCGATCCTTACCTACTGATAGCCATGGCAATGATGACAGGCTCCCAGCCAGAATAAAGGACTTCTCTGGTGGATGGGATTTTCCTGGCTATCAGCACCCATAAGGGGCACAATGCCACAAAAACTGCACACACTAGTGGGTTGGCGTAGTCATTGTGTTCTGAAACAGAAAGATGTAAACACAGAAAAACAGATTTAAGACAGGCTGAAGGGTAATGTGGATTCTAAACATCAAAATCCTGTCTGAAATGGTATATATTGGGAAAACCTATTTAACAATAGTGATTTTATTACTGTTATTGTTGATAATTTATCAATGCCTGATGCCTTTGTTTTTATTGGTTTGGGTCTAATGCTGCCAAGAGGTAAACCCTGGCTTTAAAAAAAAAGGTTAAATTTTTGTAATGCCTTATTTTTTTTCCTTTTTAAATTTTGAAGCACATTTTTCTTTATATCAATTTTTAATTTAGTTAATTTTTTAAAAATGTATACATGGGAAAAAGACACCCTAGACCAAATTGCTTTAGATAAAAAGCAATCTAAACATATGGACAGGGAAAGTTCAGTAAATAACCTCTTCTTAAAAATAATAAAAAGCTAAGGTAGCCGCCTGCAGAATTTCACTCTCACCTAAAACAGAATTCCCACCATGAAGTCTCTTGTTTATCCTGCAGGTGGCAGAATTCAAGTTTGACTGAGACTGCAAAAGACTACAAATCACCAAAATCACGCCATTCAAGTAGATAATAGCAGACGTTACATCAGCTGTGTTTGCGTTTCTGATAAACAGCCCAAACGTGCTAAACATAGAAGCCCAATGCAGAGTTAGCGAGACTCTGACTCTGAGGAGTAGGCTAAGAGACAGATCCAGAAGTTACAGGGTTACTCCACATTCTGTGAGTCAGTCTGTTTGTCTGTGGTGTGGAAATGAGGGAGCTGCGGAGAGCTTGCTGGAGAAAATACTATCACAGAGCTAACAATAGAGCCCTAAAACACAGCAAGAATGGGCGTGAGAGGCGTCCATCCTTGTTTACTATCTCATAGTGAGTGGCAGGCACATTTCACACATTCTTTGCATGCTGCTCCTTTTTTATATCTTTAAGGTGATGAAGGCTTTTGCTGTGTGGCATTTATATTGCCAATATGTCTTGTTTGTTCAGACTTAACCCACCAAACAAGGGTCAACAGGGAAAAAACTGTTTGGAATGGGTGGAGAGGATTTGACAAATGCTGCAATGGCACATCGCACATACATGCTCAAGTGCATGGTCCTTACAAATGTGGCACAATTTAAAATCAGGTGTTCAAGCCGTCTAAGATTTACTGCCAATAAGCATTGACAACAAAAAAAAAAGTCTACCAAGGAGAAATTTCCTTACTTTTTGTGCTAATTTTATTTAAAATGTTCTGTACATTACCGTAGCACACATATTACAACAAAGCATAAACTATGCAAGCAAACATTTCTCTATTTGTGTTTGTTGCGCCTTTAAAAAGTGAATTAATACTTTATAATGACCCAAAGTGAACTTTCAACTTATTTTTTGACTATTTTACACAGAAATTAAGATTTGTTTTGTTTGTTTGAGTAAACAGTTTGTTTACTGATGCAAGAGTGGGAACAGGCACCATCACAATTTCCTTATTTTCAGTAGTTTACCACAAAAATGCTCAATCACACCTCTAATTTATCTTTTTTTTTCTTTCTTTTTTGTTCTACAAAACTTAATGGGCCAACTGCGCTGTCAGTTAGTCTTGTATTAAATGTCTGCATGATGGAAGACGATGCATCTGTGCTTGAACTATTTTGGCCCTTTTCCACTAGTACCTACTGGTCTCAGTCGTTTTCCATTACAGTTCAGTCCCACCTCGATGTGGGCGGGGCCTTCATGGTCAGGCGGCCCGAAACATGGCGACGTCTTCGTATGCAACAACTCCAGTCACGTATGCGACAACAAGTGACAAGTCTCTCTCAAAACTCATCAGTGACATTACTCTCTGGCCAATCAGTGGCCTGCATCCTGGAGATGTTGCATTTTCAGCACGACTCAGCTCGGTTAGAACCTCAGCCAAGTAGTAGCGACAAAAGGAGGTACGAGCCAGTACTATGACCTAGAGGAAAACCCTTAAAGCAGAGACGAGTCCAGCCGAGCCGAGTAGGTACCAGTGGAAAAGGGCCTGGCTTAAACTCAACCGCAGTGTCCTCAAAAGGTGCCACAGCAACCACTAGCCGTCTTTTTTTTCCTTCATATTTTGTTAAACTTGATGCAGGAAAGTTGATGCTTCCACACAGGGTGCTTCCTTTAAACTAAAGGACAATAGAAAATATATATTTGTAGTACATTAGGCCTGTTTATAAAGGTGGATCATAGTGGAGAAATCACATGCTCATCCACACAAAATGCTAACCTTAATATATTCCTTTAGCTGAAAATATGCTTTTATGTGTTTTAAAGGGAAGAACGTCATTCATATATCACTTTTCATGTGGAAACAACTACAGCGTCAGTCAGGAGTAGAAACGTTTTTAAAGTGAGTGGTATTACCTAGTTCCTTGTAAAGCCCTGTTGAGATGCCTGCCAGCAGGGACAGGGTGATCAGGTCTCCCAGGCTAGCAGCGATGGGTGTGGCCACATTGTCAGGGTTGATGCCAACTTTTCTGGATGCGACGATCACACCAATCATAATGAGCCCTGTGAGAGTTCAAATCAAAGGTATCACAACCTAGAGTTGACATCTGTGTGACTATACATTTCAGATTAGGTTACGCTCTAAGGTATCATTTTCTGTCACCACAGTTGCCATATATTTAAATTTTATTTGATTTTCATCTGAAAGTTTGAAAGATCAGTGTCTTTTAAGTATGTGAATGATCTAATTAGAAGGTTTAAAAAAAAAAACGCGGCGGAACTTGAAACCCCCGAAAAAAAGGTTCTCAGATTACTTTAGCGGCAGTTCAACTTATAAAAAGACAAATCGCCCTCCGGCTAAAATCTGAGCGCTTCTGCATCTCCATTAGGACTACATAGGCTGGAAAGTGAGCTGCACTCAGGAAGGCATGCCTCCCAGCTGTCAATCAAAGTCTACAACTAGTTATACGACTCATCAAGGTGTTTGCAAGGTGGAGTCAGCCAGACGCTAACTAGAAGATGAAGCGATCTGACATACCACTACATTATCACTACAAACGTCATGGCTGACTCAGCAAATACAGCAAAGAGGGTAGGACCGCACGGTGGTTCCTGGTTTAAATCCCGGGAGGTGATTTCTGTGTGGGGTTTCCATGTTCTCCTCCTCCCACAGTCCAAAAACATACGTGTTTAGTTAACTGATGACTCTAAATTGGACTAATTGTTTTTGTTCAGTAATTGTCACTAAAGTTCTTTGTTTGTTCACTGGTTCATAGTTTATTTCATAACATTTTCGGAACAGAAGACGAGGTCATGTGTCTGGCTTAGATAGCTAGCATGCTGTTTACTACTGTTCCAAACGAGCCTCCGGATTCGCCAGTTCTTCTCTCATCAGCTGGTCAACAAACGTACATGTGTTGCGTTGCTGCTAGGAGGGCTTAAACAGCAACAGTATTTACGGCAGTGATCACAGACAATTGCACTTCTCAACCACAGGGGGGCACTAAAGAGCATAATCTTACGTGGTGTCACTTTGATGTCGTTGATTGCGCTCAAAAATATAGTCATTTTATTATGTCAGTATGCTTTTATTAGAAACTGAATATTATTTAATGTTACTGAGGTGGGTGACTAAACTTTAGGGAGTTTGATGACTGTCACGCTGAAACAGAATGTTTCATGACGTGTACGGTTATTAGCTGACAGTCAGGGAGCTTGACTAACGTCCTGTATGGTGATCATACCAAGGAGCAGAGAGGCGATAAAAGCAGTGGCCACGCTGGAGGCACACAGCAGCACCGCATTGCCCAGCCTGAAGTGACCTTCTGGGATCCAGCCAAAGATCACAGCAGCTATGGAAGCCAGGAAGCCTACCACTGTGGCTTGGACCTGAAGACACACACACACACACACACACAAGCTTTCAATCATATCACCAACATACATTTACCCCTTACATGTTATTTTTAAACACACACGCTACAAAAAGTAACTCTCTGCACACGTCTAATCATACAGAGTCAGTTGTCACAACTCTCCTTATCACAAGTAATAGATAAACCAAATCAGTAACTCTAAATAAATTGAAGCACCTGCTCGTATCCATGCAAGTTCACACTGCTCTTAAATAGAATCGGTTATGTTTAAAGTGTTCCAGGAAATATGGGCTCTGTTAAGATTACATCACTTCAAGCCTGCACCAAATGGGAAAAGGAGGACAGAAAATGTTTGGCACACACACAAGGTGTTCAGGGACTTTTTAAAAAAAAGAAAATCTCAGAACATCAAGTTCCACATGGTTTCTACTCCCCCTTCATGCCACTGTGAGCAACACAAGCCTGAAAATACTTTGGAAAACTACAATCGACAACAATCTGCATCTGAATACAAAAATGTATCCTGAATCTGTATTAGGAAAGACTATATAGCAAGAATAGAGTGATCAAAGAGCCATTAAGTTATGTCGGCACAGGTTTACCTCAGACAAACCAAAACACCATACGAGTGACATCACACGAGTGATGAATCCAAGCTTGAGACTGCTTTAAGGAAAATGTAAAAATAGTTCTACATGCCAAGGAAAAAGGTCAAAACGCAATGAAGCTGATCAATTAAGACACTGAAAACCCTTTCCATTATACACACGTGTGTGTGTGTGTTACATGAAAGTTCAAAAGAATCCAGAAACAAAACCTCAACGTCTTTGGTGCATTTTTTGGAAATGTAGGGTTTGCGTTTAAAACACAGTCTCGTATCTCTCTAGTATCAGTCTGACTTGTTGCACCATGCCAACCATCACTTTAAAACTTCCAGCATGAATGAGCGTTACTGCCACCTGTGAGCTATTCTTTTTCAAAAGCCAAATATTTCTTTAATCTTCACGTTCTGTAAAGTAATAAAAAAATGAAAAAAAGTTTGTGTTCATGTTTTGACTTGGAATAGTATGTGCAGAGTATGTGCTTGTTTGGAAATAAGAGCTATTAAAAGGATATTGAGCTATTTACAATTTTAAACACACTGCTATTATTTTGAACACAACTGTAGCTGGCCTGTCAACATCACTATTAAACATTAAAGACCCACAACTCAAGATATGAAAAGGTTATCTTTCATACACATTTCATGCCACAAGCACTGCATTTCCCAGAGGGCAGAATGACAAATGAGACACTGAGAAGTGAGTTAAGACAGTGGTGTAGAACATATCGTGGCTTTATTCACCTGGATTAGAGCCAAGTTCCCCATAATCATCTTCCACATGTCCTTGGCTGTATCCATCTGACCAATATTTGCCTGGAAATAAATAAACAAAAACAAACACCTCATCATCATTATCCTGTGTGGGATTTGACTTGTGTGTGGGTCAGCGTGAACACATGCTATGGCTTCTTGATCCTCTGGAAACAATAAGATGTCAGTTCTCTGGACAAAGACCCTCTGATCTGATCCTCCACCCTGCGACCGACTCCACTTATCTCATCTCTTCTCTTTCTCACACACACACACACGCACACTAATGGTATCAAGCATCAAGTGGCTGCAGCTACAGTGGACTACTGTCCAGAGCAATGATCCAAATCCCCATCCTCAGTCAGAACAAACAGACAACATCCTCTCCCATTGTCTTGTCTGATTTATGCGAAGGAAAGAAAAAAATCTGGACAAATTCCCTTTTACGATGGGTTTTCATAGACTTTTACAAGATGAATTACTTTATAGTGCATTACATGTTTTCCTTTTATCAGTTCTGAAAAGCAGAATTAAAACATGTTGTGATCCACTTTTTAGTCACTAAAGTATGAGTTGCTGGACTAGCCCTCCACAGGTGCTGAAAATAAACCATTTGTTTAGCCTGGCTGTTATTTAATATGATATCTATATAGACGTATAAACTCATTCATTTATTTTCTACAATTACCTCAAATTTAAACTTGAACATTTCTGGACAGATTTACTCTTTGGTAGTAATTTAGGACATTGTTTTTCTCCAAAAAATAATAATGAAAAAATATAGAACAAAATGCATTTTAAATGTTAAAGTAAATTAAATTCATAAAGAAAAACATTTAACATGATCCTTGTACTTGTTAAACCACTTTATGATGATTATGTTATTTATGATTTGTCAAACCAGCTGAGCTGAATAATAATAAAAAGTAGAAATCCTTGTGTGACAGAAACAAATGCAGTACTTATTCAATTTATCAGCAAATCAGCTGAACCTGTCATTACAATCACATTCATTTACTGATGCAGCTTAAACTTTGTTTTGCTTTACGTAATACTGTGTTAACTGATCCAGGCGAAAGCTAACTGACAATCAAGCACCTTGAATTTGTTCTATTTTATTCATTTATTTATTTCAAGCTTCAGATTAATGGATCCAATTTTACTTGTGGAATTCCCAAACCAGTCTGCACAAGGTTGTCGCTCAGCATGGTTAGCTAACAAGATACCTGGTAATTAGCCCACCTGTAAATTAAAAATATTTAAATTCAGTGAAGAACTAAGGTAAAAAGCAACATCACTCTTTTAGACAAACACAAGCACATTTCAAATTATTTCACGTGTCACTGGACGTTTGAAGTAAAAAAACAACAACTTCCTTTTGTTCTGTTCCACATTTTAAAGCAAAGCAACTGAGTTAGTTGAGGATTTGATTTATTTTAATTAAAAACGTACACTTGTCGAGTTAAATTATTCTTTTCTGACAAGGTTTAATTAATTAAAAGGTAATTATGTGGAACCCCATTGACAAGCAGATTATTAATTAATTAATTATTATTAATTAAAGTTCATTAAGAATTTTTGGAGTGTATATATAAACTTTGAGGGAAGTTGGAGGATTTTTGTTCCATAAAGTAGGAATGCTGTTCTTGAAATATTTTAAGCCTGTAGTTTGAGGTCAGTAAGTCAAGAGTGAAAAATGTGACCTCAGCTCACGAGAAACAGAACACGCGAACAAAGAAACACACACACACACACACACACACACACACACACACACACACACACACACACACACACACACACACACACACACACAGGTTTCTTACCGCTGTGGAAAGCCTGGAGGCCAGTGTCATCTCCAAGTTGCCTTTGAGCCCCAGCAGTGCAGGAACCAGGATGAACACCTCTGACACCTCAGTAAACACCGTCCAGTGCTGCAACGTCCAGCATGAAGCGTCAGAAACACGACATCAACAGAAATCATACCGCCCTTCCCACCTTAAAACACTGGAAAATAGATGCCTCATGTCTCAGCAGTGGTAGAGTACTCACTTGTACTTATGTTATTCTTTTTTTATTCTGCCATAATAGAACTATTAATATTTAAACCCACTTTCTTCTTTCGAGGAAGAAGTTTTAAAGAGCAAATGAACCTGTGCCATCTAGACACGACGCATGTCTGCTGCCACCAGCCATGGGGTTAGGAGTATAGCAACTGATCATCTTAAATTAATGGTTGTTGGTTTGGGGAGGAACCGACTGAGCAATTAGTGGCCAAAAAAAAAAAAAAGTCTGTCTCTGCCACAAAACTTCATAAAACAAAGCCTGACAGCATACAAAAAAAAAAAAAAAAAAGCATAGATGCCTAGTTTAATCTATACATGCTGGTTAGGAGTGTTATGTAGTCATCCGCCCAAGTATCAATAATAAAACTAATGTGAACACTAACTCTAAATGTTTACTCACTTTTCTGTACAAATTCTGCACAAGTTGTATGATATGCTAATTCATTTTACTCTGACATCATCATAGCCAGATGAAGTCTACCTCTTTTCCTCAACAGATGAAAGCAAAATCATTCAGAAAACATATACAGCAGTTAAGTGGACCAAAAATGGCAGAAGCTAAAAAGCCTGTCCATTTCAATCTAACATAATAGACAGAGAATGCTCACTACAAATCTTTGATTTCTTGACCCGAGTTCATGTCTGAAACAAATGTGAAATGACATGAATCTGTTCTTGAAGTCAGCAGCTCAGCAGCTCTTCTGCATAGATGTGTTTTCATGTCTGTTAGAGAGCTAACAGTCATTGATTCAGGTGTGTGTTGCTGCTCTGTGCAACTCAAAGTAATACACAGAGCAGGATGTTACTCTAAGAGACGGGTATTGAAATGAAACAAAAAGGTCAACTAGACATAAAAGTAAATCGAAATTAATATAAACAGCATCAAGACATCAGAAGGGGTAAAAGTACAAAAACAACAAAGAGAAACAAACAAAAAGTGAATTAAAAGTGAGCTCTCTGCATCCTGTATTCAGATTTAAATCTTGTTCCACAGGAAAGCAGATAATGTTCCTCAAAATAGTTCAAAATGCTAAAGTAATGCCCTCCACTGTAACTATGACAACGCTTTTCACATTAACGCTTCGATATGCCTTAATGTCTAACTAGAGACCTGTTTAATACGAGGTAAATTCCTAAGCTGTCAGTCCGTAATTTAGGATGAAGAGTATGCATTTTGAGCAATGATAGACAGTTACTACTTAGAGCTGACTTAAAGGCCTCAAGTCCACTTATTTGATCAGTAGAGACAGACAGATGTGCTTGAGCAGAGGTGTGGATCGGGGCAGAACAACCTTCAAAAGTCCAGTTGCTACGGGAACATGTTGATGTTTTAGGAGCTCTGCTTCTTGATTAGCTAACTAATGTTAAGTGGAGAAACCATGTAAGAAACAGACTAAATCAGGCAATTAATGCAATGTATAACAGCAGAATGACTCTTTGGAGGTCTGGATATAGTGCAAAAAAAGAATCTAGTCATTTTTATTTTTATGGTAGGTTTTTAGGTTTTTGTCAGATACTTAAATGTGTCTTAAATGTTACAGAGAAATTATCAGAAGAATTGGGTTTTGATAAAAAACAAACACACAGCTTGTTCTTTTTCCAAATCAAAAGGCATCTACATCTTCAGCATCGACATGAATACTGAAATAACACTCTACAATGACTTATTCTGCATTGTAGGGTCCAATATAACATGAACTTAAAGTGCTAATATGTGGCAATGAAACAGCACAGAGTGGTCTTGGACCACAATGAAAAATATAAAGATTAAATAAATGTGACGTTTAAAACAGTGCACACAACTTATTTTTCCACTTATCAAATGCCTCTACCTCAGCTGGTACAATCTTGGCAAAAATTGGTCTTGCTGGTAGAGCTCCCACCCCGGTTTAAAAAAAAAAAAAAGCTACATGGTGCTGTGCACATAACTTCAACAACCAAACATAGTGTGAGATAAATTCAGCTAGAACTTTGGTCAGCTAAATGCAAAGAACACTTGTAATAGAGTGTGATTTAGCTGCTGATGGCATTTAATTAAATTTATATATGCCGTTACTGGGCCTGATCTTTGATAACCTCGTCTATGGATGCTGGATTCCCTCACTCCCTCGGCCTGTCGCTGTAGTGAAGAACTGCCTTTATAAGGCTTCGTTCAGTGGTAGCAGGTTTCTGGTCTTCTGCCATCAGAAAGAAAATTGTTGCTGATGCCGTTGATCTACCTCCAAAAGTGCTGATCTGTGGAGCTTGTTCCACACGCCTATAAAGTATACGTTAAGTGTGCACTGATCGATATTGTGTAAGGGTTGGGGGAAAAAAAAGAACAAATAGGTGAAACTAGATCAAAACTCCTGCTTTGCATTTCACACGATTAAAAGCCCTCAGTAGAGCGTCACTGGGTTGCTGCAACCAGATGTGAAAGACTGATAAAGAATGTCGTTAGCATGCTAGTATGTGCTGTAGGTGTGGCACAAAATCTTCAGTGTGGGTTATACTCAGTACTGTACACTAAGCCGTCATCAGGCCAAGCAGAGCTTCTTTCCAACAGCCAGACTCACTGCCCCTGCCAACCCAGCAGCCTTGTGAGCACTTCTGTGAGCACTCCTCTCTTCTTTCAAAGCCACATGTTTTCAAGCTTTCTCTCTCAGTCTATCTCCCTCTTTGACTCCCCTGTGGTGATATATGTTGTTGTCTCCATGGAACACTGGCTAAGAGCCAAATAAGCCCTCCCTCCTCACGGCCACCTCCTCTGTTCTGGGAAATCTACTGGACCCCAGTACCTCTGTGTACAGACCTATAGGAGCTCTGGTATGCAAGCCTCACAAGGGTCTGGTTGCCCAGTTGAGTAACATGGCCCCACTTTATTTGTGATCACTGTACTAGCTGTACGAGGAGCTAAACCTGTTGGTGTGTAATGTCGAATCGTGTCCAGCAGTCACACAGAAACTTATCCAAATTGAATTCAATTTCATTTAACAGGCCCTGCACCATGGATGGTGCAGTTAAGGTCTAGCCTTTTTTGTGCAAAGACATGCATTTCACACTAATCATACACAAAATACTTGGTCATATTGATGTAACTGAGGTTAAACGTTAAAGGGCTCACAAGACTCTAAGGGCACTGGACACTAGATTCACTCAGAAG
Organism: Arrhamphus sclerolepis; assembly: GCA_037176975.1. Classification (NCBI taxonomy): domain Eukaryota; kingdom Metazoa; phylum Chordata; class Actinopteri; order Beloniformes; family Hemiramphidae; genus Arrhamphus; species Arrhamphus sclerolepis. The sequence continues at coordinate 27,203 of JBAMYA010047391.1, forward strand.
TAAAATATGAAGAGATCTGATGGAGAGTCAATTTTGAATTAATAAAAGCATTTATTTTTCTTTGACAAAAACTTAAATAAAGAAAAATATATAAATTTTAAGTAAGTCCAGCTTTAAACTACCTCAATAAGGAGCCTTAGTCTTAGTCATTTACGTCCTGTGTGACTGAACATGTATAAACAGCACTCTAACCTGCTAATACTTTCAGTCTCTGTTACTGGCATTCTAATCAAGTAGATATTAGAGATATTGTTAGGATTTAATACCCACGATTGTCAGGTCATAAGATTATAAGGAGATGAAGAAAACTGACCAAAAGGCATGGCCTATCCAAAACAAGCAGTCAACCAGTGCAATGGAGGGAGCCACTAAATAGACTTCATTAAAATGTTTGACAAGCAAACTGCATTCAAGTTCTTAAACTTTAATTCCTTAAATAATCTTTAAATCAAAAATCTTCATGGAATAATTCTAATAAAATCTGTAAAAGTGCTATACAGCTGTGAGTATTCAGGAATGCCCGACTGAACCGAGTATGAAGGCAGTCTGTGGACAGATGATTTAGTTGGTAGGAATTAAACCCACGTTCTGGTTTCCCAGTCTCTCCTGTGTGATAACCAGGCAAGTGGATGTGGTTGTACAAAAATAATGTCTGGTGACCAGCATGGGGTTGGCTGGTGTTAAACTTTTGTCTCGACTTAGATTTCCTGTTTACTTGTATTGTATTTTTAGTCTGTTTTGTTTTTGAGGCTGAAACTGTGTCTTACGCCTTTGCTTTATTTGGTGTTTAAGGCTACAAACACCAGAGCTGAGGACAGACGGCGAGACTCTTTGGCAGGAATACACACAGATGACAATGATAATATGCTGCACAGACAATCTTTTTTCTTTTTTTTTCCCCCTGGAGCTCTTTTAGCTATTGAAAAGTGTTCATTTGCACTTTTTCTCTGGCATTCCTATGAGAAGTAGTACAACATGGCGTTTACAAACCATATGGAGCCTTCAACCCAACTGAGCCAGTCACCCTTGGAGTCCTAAGTTTGTGGACCCAGCAGAGACAAACAGGCAGCTTTATGTCATTCTCCTGCCAAGCCACTAAGCACAACTATGCAGACGTCTCAGTTCTCTGTACCAGCCAGGGAAATCATGGTCCAGCCTTGTGTGGAAGTAAGCCAGAGGTTAAGTGTACTGTACATGCTGTACATGGTCAAAGCGACTGGTACTAGAGAGGTCACATTTCAAAAAAGCCTTATCAGAAGTGACAAAAAGCCAAGGTCGTACAAACATTAAAGTCTAAACCCTGGAAACAAAAGTTATTTAAAAATTCTGTCAGGTTGCATCTTTGAAGCTCATTTTCAACAGAAGAGCATGAGACAATGAGAGACAAAGAAGAAAGGATATAGAGACTGACATAGAGTTAGACAATTACCCTCTAGCAAGGACAGGAGGGATTAGCTGAGTTAGCTTTTCACAGTATCTTGGAGGGGGATTTAGGCACCCAAGCGGCCTACTAGATACTCAGCCCAACTTACTAGAACAATTCTCTCAGACAAGCTTCACCTGGCATCTCTGAGTAAACATTTAACTACAAGCAGACTAGAAATATAATGACTTGTACCTTTATGCGAGTCCTTTCCAAATTATCAAATTATGGCAGGATGTTGTCTAAGTTGAGGCAGTCTTATTTATTTATTTATCCATTTATTTAAATCAAATATCTACATTTCTGGTTGAGCTAGCATACCTAACCGGTAAAAAGAGTTTAACACCCAAATGCATTTTGTTTTCTCCCTAATTGAAGGTCAGCTGCAGTGTGCTGCCATTTCAGGTATTCTAAGAAAGTTAAACATATTCTCTGTCTCCCCCTCCTCTCCGTGCTCAGCTTCTGAGGGTCCACAATGCCACAATGTTGGCATCAGTATGTGTGTACACAATGTTCTGGTCCCCTGGCATGCTGACACCTCCAGCTTTATCTGCATTACAGGCTGGCTGTGAAGAAATGACTTCAACTTGCATTTTCTTGAACATGTTTAGAGATGTTTGTGGAAAGACATGAAATAAACTGGGAAATAAAACGCTACATTAGGTTCTGGGTTTTTTGTGTGTATTTTCTTGTCTTTACAGGTCAAGTTGAACCAGCTCTTGCTGCATTCTGCACTGCAATAAACACCTTCCAAGTGAGTCAGATTTCAAATATATTAGAAGACACATTGTACACTACAATATGTCAGCAATGCTGTAAAAGATAAAGACTTTGAAAATACTCCCATCATGTAAAAACCTGCTCCATCCACAGACTGCAATAAGATAAGCCTACAGCACGGTGACTGATGCCCGGCAAGTCAAGCAAGTCTTGCTAAACCAGTTCATTCATATGCTCCTTGGGCAAACCTTCCTAAAAATGTGACTTTGCTTTTGCTTCCAGTTGTGTTTTTGACAAAAAAAAAGGAAAATAAAAAATCCAAATCTATCATAGCTAGCCTCAGATAAATAAATAATTCCCCCAGTGTATCTAACTTTCCATTCATGTTTCCATACATGTCACCTAGATTTGTGCAACAGACATTTCACGAATGTCTAAGAGACAAACAAGCATACTGGGTTCCTTATAATATTTGCTTATTTTACGTTACTCTAGATAGATATTATTGCTCATTTTTGTAAATATATATATTTTGTAAAAAATAATGTCTATTGCTTTACAATAGACAAGTGAGAATTACTCACCTGGACAATGTCTAGCACCATTCCTGCTGCCGCTGTCCCAAACCCAGCCAGCAGGAAGGGGACAACCACCTGCAGACCAATGGAAAATGAGGTCTCCTTGAGAGGTGCTGGTGGTTCGGGGCTCTGATCCGTGCTGGTGTCGTCGCTCTCGTTGCTCTGGCTTGCATTCTCCAAGAGAGCATCCTCCTCACGCTGACCTTTGGCATTAGCCCGACAGTCCATTACCACCACAATCTCTGACCTCTCCTCATCCTCTCCGGTCTCACTGGCCCTCTCTGGTAAAGATGTGACTTCGGTGAGCTCAAACTCTCCGCCAGTCCCTGGGCTCACTTCATCAGGGCCGTTGGTGAGGATCACCGGGTGGACAGAGCAATTTGAATTGAGAAAGGCTGGGGTGAGGGGGCCTCCCTCCTTCTTCATCTCAATGGCCCCTGAGGACATGTCGATGTCGGGGAGTTTTTCTTGTTCTTTCGACCAAAGTACCATGCGGAGGCCTTTAGTAAACAGTGGATTTGACAAGATGAGGTCAATGTGCCTTGGCCTGATGGTTTTGGCAAAGTTAAAATGGAACTGGCCGTTTGGTCTGGTTTTGAACCTGTTCAGTGCAATTAATTTATCCCATTAAAGAGGCTAACAGGGACTGAGGGTTAAAGACAACAGGAAAACCTGCAGAAAGGCACATGCAGCCGTGTGTCTGCAGAGCCTGTGTTCCTCTCGGTGCTTGGGGAGCAGATCCAATATGTTCTCCATTCACTGCAAGGTGCTAATGGTAGACCAGAGACAATATGGCATAGTGGGTTCAAAACAGAGGTGGAAGGAAAATAATGGCCTCTGAGACTCACCTCAGAAACTCCCTCAAGTCAATCCTGAAAAATCCTTCAAAGTTCTGTACAAGCTGAAATAGCCAAAGTGCAGCACAAACTGTTCAGTCCACTGCTGGTGTAAGACTGGTTGGTGCACCAGGCCAGGGATGTCTCACCTTACACCACGTGGCTGCTGGGACGTTTTCAAAGGTGATATTTAAAGATGTGCTGTAGGAGGATTGAATTACCTGCTACAGAGAACAGCCTCTCCAACCAGAGTGGGAAGCAATCTGGAAAAAGAACATATTCATGAATTATTCATTTGTTTTTAATAAGGAAAAAAAATGCCTTTAAAAATCAAGTTTATGATGAAATAATAGTACTCAAATAGATCAATTCCATTAGGAATGAAAAGAAGAACACATGTATGTTCGCTTTTAATACTGCAACATTTATGAAATGAAAATGTTGGAGAGGCTCAACTTTTAATATGCTTAAAAATACTTTCATGTATGAAGTTAGCATGGAAAAAAGGTAATATTGCAAATACACAGGCTATTATAAAGATGTGCATCCCCACACAAGCACAAGGTCCGGATTTGATTCCATGATGATTCCATGACGTGAAGATAAACTTCCAAACACACATTACTGGAGAGGTTTCAGTATAAAATTAACACCATAACATAATAGGATGTGATTTTAAGTATTCCCTTGAACGTGGCTGTATATCTCTGAACTTTCTGAAGTAAATCCCCTTTTGAGCTGCAGACATCATCAAAGATGTCTTATTTCTATTCAAAACACTAGTCAATTACATATTAGATACATGGGTGACATGGGATAGATAGACAGACAGACAGACAGACAGATAGAATTCGAGGACTGCCAACTAAATGAGTCAAGTTGGACTGATGCTTTTCTCCTTATATGTGCTGTCTTTAGGAAGAATCAGTAGGAAACATATTTTCATTGTTATGCAGATGATCCTCAACTGTTTTTGTCCTGGCGACCACATGAAGATAATCAAATAACCATACTTAATGCAAGTCTCAAAGGTGTGACTGCTGTTCATGCTGTATGTTTTCCGTGTGTTAGCATGGTTTTCCTCTGGATACTCCCAGTCCAAAAACACACTGTAAATCTGTGAGTAGGCCTAGTCTTTCACAGAAATCCTCACTGAAAATCTACTCTGGATCGCATCTGATTAATTAGCAAAAACCCTTCAGAGGGACCACCACATGAGGGGGTGTAAAGGTGCAGACTACCTCTCACATGATCTCGAAACCTTCAGGTAAATTTGCATTCTCATGAATTCAGCTGAGGAGGTGGCACTGGCAAGGGCTAATTACTGACTAACATTTTCATGTATGCTGAGACACATTTACTATTTGTTATGCTCACAGTTACATTCAGTTCATGTTTCATGGATCAGGGCTATGGTGTGTTTCTAGTTTGTGTTCATATTATCTAAATCAATATAGATTCTTTGACTGTAACAGGGTTGTCCATGACTGATATACATAACATTTGTGCAATAATTATGCTACTATACCGGTTCACACTAAGGTATATCCTAGCATATCTTTGTGTATTTTGTGTTGTGTTTTTCTTGTACTATCTATATCGGACAGAATGGCCGCATTGATCAGTACTTCTAAAGAAATCAGTAGAGCCAGTTAGATGAAGTCCAGTGACCACAGTTCACGGGATATCAATAATACTGTCACTGAGGAGGAGGAGGTACTGAGAAGGGATGCAGGAGAGGTTAGCATGCCAGTCAGAGATAAAAACACGGAGCAAAAAGCAAGAGTTGGATGGCCTAGGGCAAATAAGACAAAAGAGTTGGAGGTAGTTAACAATGATTTGTGCTACAATGATTGGCCACAACAACAATTCCATGTATAAAGAGGTTACTTGAGAGGATTAATATGAACCTCAAGTGGGCTAGCATGAAGATTAAGCTCAGTATGTCTATTAGCATGTCAATATTTAGGGGGACGATAACTGATAGGAAGTTTGTTATTGATGAGGAAGAAATTCCAACAGTTCAAGAAAAGCCAATGAAGCGTTTAGGCAGGTGGTACAATGTAGATCTCAGTGCTAAAGAGCAGGTAGAGCAAGTTAGGAAGGATGTTGCTGAAGGTCTGGATAGAATAGACAAGTCAGGGCTTCCAGGAAAGCTGAAATTGTGGAGTTTGCAGTTTGGGTTATTCCCACGGCTGATGTGGCCTTTTTCAATTTATCAAATTACAATATCCACTGTAGAGAGAATGAAAAGATTAGTTAGCTCCTACATAAGGAGGTGGTTAGGTGTTCCTAGGTCTCTAAGCAGTGTAGCATTATATGGGAGAGGAATATCGCAGCTGCCAATATCTAGTTTGACAGAAGAGTTTAAGTCTGCCAAGGTCAGGGCAGAGTTGTTGGTATTTAGGAGTAAGGACGCTATTGTTTGGGAGGTGGGTCCAAATCCATCCAAGGGGAGGAAATGAAACCCAAGAGTGGCAGCTCAGGAGGCAGAGGAAGCGCTTAGAAATGCGGACATTGTAGGTACGTTTCAGTTTGGTCGGGAGGCTTGGGGCTTGGCTCAGGCAAACTGGTGTGGAACAAAGCTGGTCCAAAGGAGAAAAGAAAATTGGTTGTGGAGCAGCTACGTAGACAGGAAGAGATGATGAAATGATGGTGCAAAGGCAGTGGCTGAGGCTAACAGGGAGAGTGGTTAAACTGGAAAAGTGTAGCGAAGAGGAAGTTTAGTTGGAATGACCTGTGGAGTACAGAGGGGAACTGCATTAGATTCTTGATAGGGACATATTATGTGTTACCATCCCCTCAGAACCAAAAATTCTGGGTAAGTGAGGACCAATTGTGTTCATTGTGTTCAGGTACTGCAACATTAAATATCATCTTGTCAGGCTGTAAAATTAGTTTATCACAAGGCTGTGCTGAAAGGTTTAGCGGCAGGCATTAAAAACAGACGTAAGAAAAAGTTAGGAGGCTCTGAGAAACAGAGTAGTAATCCAATTTGTGCTTGAGTGGGAGAAACACAGGAGTGATAAGTCAAGGAAGCAATAGTTTGGATGTTTAGAATCTGCTAGTGACTGGGGAATACAGGTAGATTTAAGTGTAAAGCTGGTTGTTCCTCAGGAAATAGTTTGTACTTGTTTAAGGCCTGATATAGTTTTGTGGCCAGTCAGTGGATAGTTTATTTTATTGAACCGACAGTTCCCTGAAAGGAAAAAACATAGACATGCAGACTTGGGAGCAGAAGCTGAGCAGCGAGGATGGAAAGTTACGGTTTGTCCAATGGAAGTTGGATGTTGAGATTTCATTGCTAGATCTACATTTTCATTATTAGGGGAATATGTGGGCAGAGTTAGAGGAAGTTGGTAAAAGACATGTCAAATGAGACAGCTCGATTTAGTCAGTGGGTCTAGATGAGAAGTTATGTTAGTTGGTGCCCAAGTTAAAAAAAAAAAAAAAAAAAAAAAAGTTTTCAGTAATCTTCTGTTGATGAAGAAAAGGGAGTGAAGGCAAAGAGAAGGAAACCCAGGAAGGAGAAGCTTATCTGAGGAAGTGGGTGTGAACTATTTAAATATCTTTGTCTGGGACTATGCAGGTAAGTTTGTTTGCTGTTAGAGAAGATAGTATCAGCATCGTCACTACCAGGAGATTGCATGTACGGACCCTGGGTCTGTTGAAGATGGCAAAGCTGTTTTTGGCTGTGGTAGTCATTTTGTAGGCAGGATAATGGAGGTAGCCATTTTGCAGTTTAAGTAATGGAGGTTGTTGTGTTGCTGTGGTGGAGCAGTGAGAGCTAGAATTTGGGGAGTGACTCTGGGACACCAGTAATCACTATTTAGCCTCCTGGAAGTGTAGTGGGACTAACTAAACAAAATACAGATGAAAGGAGGTTCCAACCTGAAGACCCAGAGACATGTTGGTTATCGCTACTCACAACATAGGTAGTTCATTGTGTCAATGTCTCTAAGTGCTATTCCTTTTTTGGCACTCAAGAAACTTGTGTTTATCCTAGCCTATAATGTGTTCTTATTTACTCTTTTAAAGCTCTTTTTTACTTATTTATATTTGTTATACTTCAGACTTGGAGAAACATGCACAAGAATTCCACTATGCTTGTACTAATTGTAAAAAAAATAAATAAAAATATAGTACACACACATATTTATATAGCCTGTGTGTGTGTGTGTATATATATA
>JBAMYA010047392.1:0-10434 GCA_037176975.1 Arrhamphus sclerolepis
TGCAAAAAGTGTGAAACTGAAATTATACAAAACACAAAAAGGCTTTCAGTGACATTTCAAATGAAACATAAACACATTACAATATTCAGAATATAGTCTAACAATCATATGAAACGTCTGAACTTACTCATATTGCCACTCAATGGGCTAGAAAAGAATGGATGGCTTGAATGCAAAATGAAACACACCACTATTCACTTGCTGCCATATGGAAGAGAGGGAGTTCCTATGACATCACTTCCTTCTGCCACCTATTGGTTAAAACTAAGACAAATAGAAAACCTATGCCCCCTAGAGGCCTGAAGGAACAATATGTAAGAACAGTTCCAGTACAGATACAGTGTTTTAATGCGTGAATAAACAAAAGCTCAAAATGCTTTAAAAAGAAGGCAAAAACTTTGTGACAGCATACATTCTTTTGGAATGTCCTGCCATGTCCACAGTAAAGAAAAAAAAAAAAAACCAACCAATCAGCCATAACATTGTGGTATGTTAAAAATGTCGTGTTTTTCATGAGTACACCAGACGAACAGTGTTCTTACATGTGTAGAGCATGACTCAGCGCTATCTCATTTTGAAACTGTCACCATGATCTTACCAGAAATGATGAAAGCAAAGATTCTTGAGTTACTGCCCAGATTTGACTTTTTGTAAAAAGTATTTCCAATGAACCTAGTTATACTTGTCATGTAGAGGGGTGTGAGTGGTCTTCATAAATATATACATTAGTAAGCTGAGTTTCTGTCCATAAAAGTAATGAATACAATCTGTGACAAAGGGCAGCCTTTTGACTTACTGCTGGCATTGCAGACCAGACTCTAGCACCGGGAATACAGAGACTGGACAGCCTGTACAAGGGAGTCCGGCACCCATATTCCCGAAACACCCTCCACAGGAGTCCCCGGGAGATACGGTCAAACGCCTTTTCCAAGTCCACAAAACACATGTAGACTGGTTGGGCGAACTCCCATGCCCCCTCCAAGACTCTAAGAGGGTGTAGAGTTGGTCCACACTTCCTCAAATGGGACGAAAACCACACTGCTCCTCCTCAATCCGAGATTCGACTATCCGACAGACCGTCTTCTACAGGACCCCCGAATGGACCTTCCCAAGGAGGCTGAAGAGTGTGATCCCCCTATAATTGGAGCACACCCTCTGGAGGACCACCACCCCAGTCTGCCAGTCCAAGGGTACTGTCCCTGACGTCCATGTGATGCTGCAGAGGCGTGTCAACCAAGACAGCCCTACATCATCCAAAGCCTTGAGGAACTCCGAGTGGATCCCCTGGCACCATGCAGCTTCTTAACTACCTCAGTGACCTCAGCCCCAGAGATAGGAGAGCCCACCCCTGAGTCTCTAGACTCTGCTTCCTCATCGGAAGACGTGTTGCCGGGATTGAGGAGGTCTTCAAAGTATTCCCTCCACCAATCCACAACGTCCTGAGTTGAGGTCAGCAGCCCAGGTCTGACCGGCATCCTTCCTCCACCATCTGAGCCAACTCATAATCAGGTGGTGATCAGTTGACAGCTCCGCCCCTCTCTTCACCCAAGTGTCCAAGACATGTGGCTGCAAATCCGACAGCAAGACTACAAAGTCGATAATCAAACTGCGGCCTAGAGTGTCCTGGTGCCAAGTGCACATATGGACACTCTTATGCTCAAACATGGTGTTCGTTATGGACAATCCATGACTTGCACTGAAGTCCAACAACAAAACACCACTTGGGTTCAGATCACGGGGGCCTTTCCTCCCAATCACACCCCTCCAGGTCCCACTGTCGGTGCCCATGTGAGCAGCAGGACGCGGAAGTCCCTGGAAGGAGTGCAAGGGTGGGTACTCTGAACTGCTGTTCGATGCATAAGCTGCACTTTGTCTGGTCCCTCCCCTAGAGACCTGTTTGGCATGGGTGGCCCTACCAGGGGCATAAAGCCCCCAACAACAGGACCATTGGGACGCACAAACCCCTCCACCGCTATAAGGTGATGGCTCATGGGGGGGAGTTGTTGGAGTATTTTTATTTAGTTATTATTTATTCATCTTTCTTTGTTACCAGCCACAGCTCTGAGTGGGTTGTTATAAATACGGTTTGAAATCATATTCAGTATTCTTTTATCTAATTTTATCATTGGGGCAGTTGACTTTGAGCAGACTGAGCAGTCCATTTTGACAGGTGTTTTTCAAAAAGACATGACCTAAAATGAATGATTTCTAACAAAGCCGTTCAGCTATACATGTTTATGTGTGAAATTTTTTATTTATTTTTTTTCCTCATATATTCATATAAACCTTTCCTAATAAACCTTGAAAATTCAATTATAAACCTGTCTGTATAAGAGGATGAGATGGACTATTTAAGATCATGCTGTTCCATATGAGGATTTTATAAATGAGGCCCACTGAGCTCAGCTGAGTGATTTTTGAAATGATGGTGGTACAACAAAATTAATTGCCTCATTTTACACACAAGGATAAAATGTGAAGAAAGTATTTTGAAGAAGAAAGAAGTTTAATATACGACCATTAAAAAACACACACATATTGTGCAGAACGGCTGTACTACACCGCAACTTCAAAGAAAAATTAAAAGTGGTTGTCTTACTTTATGACACAAGAGGCCAACAGAATCAAATTTCATGATGTGGTTTATTCAGCCTCATCTGTCCGTGAAAATGGCTACAACAGAATGGCGTTAGTGTTCCTTTTAATTAACTCATTGTATATGCAGCTCTTAACCAGGGAGCTGTAAGAACCGCATGAGGAGAAACAGCAGGACAGTTAGCAGATCCCGCCGCTATCCCTCCAGACCCCCAGCCATCTCTCATCGCCTCCATCTTCCCTGCAATCCATCTTCTCTGAGTTCTGCTTTCTCAGGGGGAAGAAGAAGACTTATGATGTTGAGCTGGATGTAGGAGGAAAACAACATGATCATCATTTTGCAATTACCTGTGCACTTGCCTCTTAACAAATAACATAATGATAGTGAAGTCTTTATGAGGGACATAAAGGAAACATCTTATGTTTATAATCAATTAAACAGGATATGCTTCCATTTTATGTTTTGAAAAAAGAAACATTTAGAAGGCTCTGTAATTTTATTGTCAGCGTATATATTGCAAACATGTCAGCTTGTATTTTGAGAAAATGTCAGTCTTCAAAAATTGCTTCTTACAGAGAAAAGCCCAGAATCATGAGCAACAGAATTATTCAATTATTAAATTAAAAAAGCATATATTTCTAAAATTCTGCCAGAGTGCCCCTTTATGTAATCTCTATTTTAGCCTCACACTCCACACCATTACATCATCAGTCACCTCTAATTACATTAAAGTCATTATATGACTTGACACATGAAAGGAAGAAAAAGCAAAGATCTTTTGAGCCGAATTAGCCTCCATCACTTTCTCCATTAACTCAGTATGATGGGTGACAATATTCAGGCTAAGTGTAAATTTATGCCCTTAGATAAATAATAAGTTCACATCTGCAAAGCAACACAAAAGTGTTGACAGATCAGCTCTTTGAAAGTCTGCTGTAAACAACTATCTAATAGTTCGACATCAGAGAGTTGGGACACAAACAGGCTTCAAAGGCACCCATCAGAATTCCTTTAATAGATCTTTGGTCTCCTTAAGAAAAAAACAAAACAAAACAAAAACAAAAAACTTAAATGTTATTTTCTTGAAAAAGAAAAGGAATCATGTGATCACTGCCGGTTAAACACAGAATAATGAAATTTTGACTCTCTTCGATGGAGAACTATTGTTGTGACATTCCTTCTGGCTGTACATTTAAATCAGCAGCCTAATGATCAAGTATTTGCAAAAAGCATTTGTCAAGTGATTACAACCAGAAAATTTCAGTTTACACAACCAGACAGCTCGAGCTTCTGCAGGCAAGATGTTAAATTACAAACTGACTTTCAACACATTAAATAAAGACATAAGGTCAATTATGTTATTCTGCAAATACACAATCATAGAGTCGCTACTAAGTACTGACTGATTCTGTTTCAGCCACAACATGAAAACCACATGAAGAAACAATTATTATTTATGCTTTCATACTGTGCTTTTGGCTGACAATTATGTGTTCTTTATTTTGAAATCTTTACCCAACTAAACATGATTGTAGAATAATCACACACCGCCATGGGAGCGTCCTATCTGAGGACAATATGCTCCAACACTCCAGAGATCCAAAGATATTCCAGAATCCACAGCTTTCCGAACCTCAATCAGATCAATCATGTACGGGATTTGGCAGAACAAGGCCGGATCCACACAGGTCTCCCATAGCAACCCACATGATCCAAAGGGCCAGCTGTCAATGTGCTGCTTCCAGACACTTCAAATATCAGAGCTGCACCACTACACATTGTTGTTTGGTGGTTTTAATACTGCGGCTGCTGTGCTGCTGGATACTGTTAGATGAAAGACTAGAACAGAAAAATGAGCTACTCAAGGAAGAGGAATGTAAAGTCACCAAATCTTTCAAACCAGTTATTAGTTGCAGTAGGAACATGTAATAATACATTTTATAAGGTGTTCTTTTTTTATGAGGTTGTTTTTTTATTATCCTTCTTATCCTTTTTTTTTTTTTTTTTTTTTAAATATAAACCCTAAATACATTTTTTATGGAACCAGAAGAATAGGTTGGAGAGTTCAACAATTCTGCAAAACATGTCAGGAGTTTTCCCTAGGATAGAAAGATCAACATGGCATTAATGGACTCTGTGACCATAATTAAGAATTCCACAGGCAAGAATTTAGCAAAGTCTGCAGACTCCATTAACTCTAAATACACCACACGCTCCATTTGTACCTTCCTGCATTCATAATTTAGTCATTTTTCCTCTATGCTGCTCCTGTTCTGCCTTGGGCGTTCATATTCACTCACAGGTGTACTCTTGTGTGCAGGCACACATTAGTTTGCATAGATGAATACTACCTTGTTTCATGGAGTTCTTAATATCCTTGTTTTTCTCTTCTCATACTTTTTTTTTTTTGTTGTTTTATATCCGCTGTACCTTGGCAAGCCAGTGTCACGGGATGAGAATGCAAAATGGTTTGCCGATAATGTTTAAAAAACACTTACATGCCTTTTTTATGCCCATTCCCCTAATAAATGAAAAAAATCTTACATCTTGCTTTGTGATTTTGTCTTCTTTTGATGTCTTGCTGTGTCACAAAGTTGATGCTCAATGTCTTGTTACATCTGTAATAAATCAGACATTTGACACTTTTCTATGTGGTGATATACAGAACATTTCCATCCCTGTCTAATCACATGATACATGGTCAGACACCCTTTGAGTCAGTTTTCATGAAATGGTGTGCTGTTTTTGAAAAACATGTTTAATATGCAAACAACTAGTTTGTGGACACATTCTTTATGTCTATATATATATATATCACAGTGGATTTATTGGGAATATAATTGGATTACAGCTTAGACTTCTTTTTTTTTAGCTCTAAAATGACTCGAGGTGACTTTTACTTTGACTTGGTGTGATACAAGTAACAAGAACTGAAAAGGTCTACTTTGCATGCTACATCCACTAATGCAATGAGCACCCACCCCTGTCATCTGTATTCCACGCTCTTCTTCACTTCCATTTCCTAAAACCAGAAAATGGCCATCAACACCACAGAATACAACAAACAGCATTCTTCTTAGTGTCACACTATATAGTAACAACTAACACAGTTTGCAATATCACTACATAGAGCGGACTGTGAAGGTGGAGGAGTGCATAAGGGTTTTAATCTACTCACCCCCACGTTAGGAGGCCAGTTTGGGAAGACAGAGCCTCATCCTACACAGTATGTTCCACAGTTTTTTCACATTTGTACTGTGCTGCCATTTATGATTAGTTAAGGCTATACTGAATATGCTAGTTTGGGTTTACATGTTGAAAAATGGTGGCCATGTCATAATTCATATCCATGGATTTTGATGCTACTAGATTTGGATATATATAAATATGCAGTACCTACATAGTTTCCCATGACACTGGTCTTGTCATAAAACTTTGAAGCACATTGTGATTGTGAACATTTTTTTTTTTTCCCCATTTTTGAAATAGCCTAAATAAGACAGAAAAACTCAGAAATTATCTTAAGAGCATTTATTTCAAGGCAAGCAGACAAAAAAAAGAAAACTGGATGCTACATTTGTACTAGCTTTCAATCTGGATCCTTTATTTTAGCAACAGACTATTACAAAAAGTAAGCAAAGTTTTAATTCAGTCTCTCCATTAGTAAACAAGCCAACCTGGATGCCATCTGGCTCCTTGTCTAAGGCTAACTCCAAGCTTCTATCAGTCAGTTCCCAACAAGGGAAAAGGAGTCACTGGTTACATCAGCTACGCAGATGCCACTAAGTAGTAAGCCTACAGATATCCTGCAGAGGCAAATCAACAACAACAACAAGCAGCAGGAAGCCACGTTGGACAACAGCAACAAACAATAGGATTTGCTGCAGGGAGTTAACAGTATCCAGATGATGGCACAATTACATAGACTGCACGCAAAGTCAACAACCACCACCATGTTTTCTGTGTAATGTAGAAGCTTTTTGTGGATCCAGCAGCAGATGTCTTAATTACACTTGAATGAGACCAGTGTTTGGATTAGAAGAAACAGAAAAGAACCCAGGCTGGCACAGAACTATAAAACAGCTTGCTGTGTTCTTTAAACATATTAATGTAATCCAATATTTGATACTAATAGAAACCTAAAGTAGCACTGAGCCTAATCCTGACATATGTAATATATAAGGACTACCAACTGAGGTCCCTGAGGTCCCAAGAATTAACTGTAGTGAAATACAGCTATAACATCAAGTCTTTATCCATTTCCTCATGAAACACAATTAGTTGATAAAGTAACACTGTTGCAGAATTTTCCTAATGATTCCCTTATGATGTAGAAGTTTGTTATTTCTTGGCAGAGACACAGCTATCTGTGGGTTTTTCTTCTTTCATGTTGTTTTGTTGTGATTGAAGGGTTTGTGGGGTACAATTTTTGTAAAGACAGAAAAATGACTAATTACTCTTACCAGCCAGCAACAGCATGGATCAGGAGTTAAAGCCACTCTACGTAACAATGCCATGTGTCAGCCCCAAGCACAAGGCAGTACAAAATGCATCAGTTGTAAGTGATGTTACATAGAAACTGTCATCAGTTCACGCAAATACACAAACATGATCTGCTGTCACGAAAAGAATTATCACATATAATGCAGCATGTCAAAGACTTGCCAAGTTAAGTAGAAACATTTGTGAATTAGAGTATGACCACAGTCAAGGAATTGTTAAGTTAAGTTTCATGCCTTTAATTTACACTTTCATTCTATGATTTGCTCCACACAAATTGATTTAGAATTTAAGTCTAGAATATAATTGGGTTTGAATGTATGGTTTCAAAATATGCTCTCGCTAAGATGGACAAAACTTTGGGCCATAAAATAAAGAACCTGTAAGATATAAACAAGCTATTGCAGGCTGTGAGTTTCCTGTTCAGTAGGATTGGATAAGGTATTCTTCACGAAAAAAAAAATGAAATAAAAAAAGGTTTGTTATACCTTCTTGGGAATTGCAGCCTTCTATAATAATCAGTTATGAATGTAGCAGCAACTAGACCTACAGTCCTAATAGATTATGCACCAAAATGCTGGCTGTATTTGTCTTGTATTTTCCATATTCTGAGGCTGCACTGCATCTGTAGCTTCTCATGAAATGAGGAACTCTTGACTTGTAGCTGTTTTAAAATGCACATTTCAAATGAGTCACAGCAACAACCAGATGTAACAAACAATCCTTTATTTCAGTTTTTCAAATGTATAAAATATATAAATTGAAGCTGACCACCTGGAAATTAACAATTAGACAGTACTGAAAGAATTCTTTCAACCATCAGAATATTGTCCATATAGTCTTTAGAATAATATATTATTGAAATGCTGTGCAGTTGTGGCACAGTAGGTAGAGCCAGTTGGCCTCCAGTCAGCAGGTTACCAGATTGATCTTCAGCCCTGTCATGTGGCCCCCAGAGACCCCTCTATTGCCCTTATTGCCCCAATAATTCAAAGTGCCAGTCCCAAATGGAAAAGAGAAGGGTTTGGTCAGAAGGGGTATTCAGGTTAAAAACTGAAGCAAAATCAATGTGCGGACCATGACGGTCTGCTGTGGTGAAACCTGTGAAGGCAAAAAGGTGAAAGAAGTTGCAATATATCATGCAAACAATCTGAACTACAGCTGTATTATATACATTGTTGGCTCCTCTTGCACCTTTCAGTTTTTGACCAAATCACGTACCAAATTAACAGCTTTGCTTTTGTGTACAGTACATTGAAATAAGCTTGCAGTGGCAGAGCTTTGTTCATGAGATTCATATTTCACAATGTTTTGCTCTTTTGCCACCTCTAAGTGCAAGAATTAAATTACTGTACAAGACAAAGGACATTACACGATAGCATGTGTGATCAATGGATGTGGACATGGAACATTAATCACTACAAAATGGTATGAAAAGGTCTTTGCATACAACAGAAGAAAGCTGCACTTCCACCTATATTCACACAATGTTAGGGATGAATAAAAAAATAATTCATCAGTTTCATCATTAAAGATCCTAGTGAAATATTTTCAGCAGATACATAACATAGGTTTCAGGAAATCCACTATGTTTTGCTGTTTAAAAAAAAAAATGCATTCCGTTGCTGTGTCTGCAGAAAAATAACTAATTACTCATGTTGACAATGCTTAGATGTGTCTACGCCTACCCTTAAAAGCCAGTGCATGGCTTGGAGTGGACATGGCTTTCACTTAAAGTGACTTGCTGTATTGACCTCCGTGTGTGTATTGCAAGATTAACTAATGACTACTCCTTAAATATCCCAGAAATTTTCTTGGCAGGATAATTAATGAAGTAATCATGAATAAGAGTGCATAATCATCAAAATTCATTTGTTTTTTGTCTTCTTTCTCGGCTGTCTCATTTATTGCCTGTTTCACATTGAAACTGTTTTTTTTTTTCTTGCGTTTGAGCTTGCAGTGAGAAATGGTGCTGTTACTGCCTGCTTTTTATTTTTTATTCTTAAAAACAAACAAACAAAAAAAAAAAAAGTAAAATAATGGATACAGCTCAAAACAAACCTTTTATCAAACATACATACAGGACATGAAATCATATTTACTCACCTCTTCCTTTTTGCAAGAACTGGCTGGAGGAGATGTGCATTTTCAATGCTGTTATTGGTTAAAAGGTTTGAAGGTTAGAAAATCTTCAAAAATTGTAAAAATACTTTTAAAAATCTAAGCTACCATACTTTTTTCCCGTTTTTTAAACAGAAGTATTGGTTAGAGTTGGAAGTCAAAGTGTCTTCATGTCTTTTCCACCTGGTATTCAAACAACAAACATCAGGTGTGTTATGAGGTACTAACTCAACCTTGAGCAATGTTTGCAAGGACTTAATGAGCACCCTTGCAGGTCACTAAAAGGTGTGTTTTGAAGTACACAGCTCTGTTCATGGGTCTGTGAAAGGGCACTTCGACAAAGACATGAATTCAAGTGATAAACTTGGCGATGATGAAAAATGTTTAGCCCAACACTTAGAATATTACATCATCGTAAATGGCACCCATTATGTAAACTGTTTGTTGGAAGTTCATCCAACAGAAGGAGCACATACTTTAAATTTCTGCAGCTGCAACTTGTTTTGAATGAACACAAATAAGATGTAATTCTGTCATATTACTGTGAGATTTTGTAGAATCAAATTAAACTTATTTGGAATCCTTTAATTGTTGATTTCTAAGTGACATGGTTCCGACGCAACATGGCTGGTCTGTCAACACACTAAACGGATTTCAAATATTAACCCATTTTAAAAAATGGTGTATCATGCTTAAGGACAGACTAACTTTTTGTTTACAGTAAGCACTCCTTTAATTTATGTCAACCACATGAAAGTCAAGTTTCATTTTAGTGTTATAACCCAAGGCACATGTTTGATGATTCAGAAAGGCTCCCAGTAGGGCTGGCCCAAATCTAATTTCATGCGGTACAGAGCTTTGAAAGAAGAATACAATGCATACTCTGAACTTTGCCAGGCCACCTAATGCTTGTAGTAACATTTTCACAGTAATGTTTTCTGACACTTTCCATATTTTCATCTCATGTTATTTTCTCACTGCTATGTTTGTTGAGCCACAAAAATAAGAACCATCAAGTTGACGAAGCTGGTCTAGTTCCTCTCATTAGCAGTTGTGTATACTCTGTTGGATGACTCAAGTTGGGGGGGGGGGGGGGGGGGGGTCCAAAGGGGGGTGGGGGGGGGCTTTTCCCCCCTGGGGTTGGAACCACTGGGTTTTTTGGTGGTTTTGGTGGGGCTTAGTTTTTTCAACCCCTCCCCCTGGGCTGGCCCCCACCC
>JBAMYA010047393.1:0-10434 GCA_037176975.1 Arrhamphus sclerolepis
GGTATATAGGCTAAGGTGTGACGACAGGAAACGATCCACAGGTGTGCTGGTAGGAGCCATCGGGAACCACACCCTCACTGACAGAGGGAAGCCTCCAGGCCGGAGGCAAGACCACAAAGCAGTGAAGTGTGCACAGATCAACAAAACAGCCCTAAGCACTAGACAAACCAATCACAACATTAATAAAGTTATTAGGGAAAAAGCACTATCAAATTTGATTTATGAAAGAAACTCATAGAAATCAACTCTGATTATAAGGGAAATAAAGCACAACCTTTCTCACAATGCAGTTTATTTATTCATTAATTTATTTTACAAAAAATAAACAAGAAATGACACACACACACACACACAAAAAAAAGTGGGCAATACTAAGTGCCCCATCACTGGTCTGTAAGTCTGGGAGGGTTGCAGCCTGATGCTCTTAATCTTGATTATTTGAATGAAGTAAAAAAAAAAAAGATTGATGCATTGCTGACAAGGAAAGCCTCACCACCACATGACTGACATCCATGTATAGTACAAATTGCTGGTCAAAATGTGGACTCGCCAGACAGGAGATGTTTCACGTGGTTGAAAGACTTGATATTGTTAAATCCAAACACATTTCACTGTAGCCCTCAGCAGACCACTAAGAGGTAGTGGAGACGTTTCTGAAACTGTGGTAGTACCCAACCAAACCAATAAAATGCATCAGTGCATCACTCTTTGGTGGCTGACACATCTTCAATGCCTGGACCTCAGCACCAATGGGACACATTTGGTCCTGAAAAACCACTCAACCAAGACAGGTCATACTTACTCCTGCAAACTCAAATGTTTTCCAAGCCTCACAGGAGTCCCTTTTTGGCCTTTCAGGCTTCCTTTGATGTGGACTTGGAGTAGCTGGTGGTGATGTATGTGGAGTCCTAGACGTAGAGGCTGGTGGATTGTCAGCATGAATTTTGTCCATCAAGTGGTGGATTTTTTTGAAAAGTCATAGATAAAGTTATGGGTAAAGGCTTTCCTCGTGAATTTCATCCTCACTGCAGGTCAGGTGTTCTAGGTCCAGCAAGCTGACTATGGTAGGCTGATTTGACTCTCTGTGCTCTCAAGACTATTAATTTGGCCCTCTGGGACATATAGCACCTGTCAGATTGATCATGGTGTTATGCTTCTGTGTAGCAACTCAGAGGAACCCAAAAGCACAAATGCAGAGACAGAGAATAATCCAAGGCAAGGGCAGGAACCAACAGGCAGACAGGATGAATGAACACTGGAAACCTAGGGAAACAAACTAGACAATCTGGCACAGAGCCAGGGGACTCAGCCTGTATATACAAGGAGCGACTGATGAGCTTGATGGGAACCAGGTGATGAGATGGGCAGAGATCAAACAGGTGAGTGGAAATTGAACAGCTGGGCAGAAAGCCATGGCAGGATCTGCAAAGACATGACAGTAAGTGATCAGTCAGATAAACCCATGACACCTCTGGCCATTTTTGCCTTTGTGCATGTGGTTCATCTTTAATATGCTGACCTTTCCTTGGTTGTCTTTGTGCTGAGTGTCACCTTTGAAGGAATGCCCATCACCTGAACCTTCAAAATTCAATGGTGACCAACTTGGATACAGTGACTGAAAGTTCTCCTTTAGGCTTTCGTTGACAGGGTGGGAAAAAAGAAGATATATTACTTTTGAAAATATGTGAGTTGGCCTGCCAAGAAAGCCATAGAGAGTTACTTTCTTCTAGCCTGCCTATAATGCATCATAGAGTATCTGGAAGAGTGATACAGGAATCCATTCCTTATTTCTAAGACTCTCAGAGACAAGCTTAATGTCTGGCCCAAGATAAGCTCCAAGGGAAGTGCAGAATTTCAAGAGTTTTCCAACTTCCTTCACAGCTATGAGGCCGCCATGTCTCAGATCAAGGGTCTTGATTTACTCAGTGACTGCAGTGAGAATCAGTAGATGTTCACTAAACTTTTCTAAAGTCACACATTTCCAAATTTCCTTTCACATGGAGCCAAGATTGTTATCATATTCTGATAACATTCCTCTGTGCTCTGAAAATCAACTGGAAGTGAGAAGACAAATGTCTCAAAGAACAGAATTCCAGGAGAAAGGGTACTGGCAACCATCTCAGATGATGCAGACCCCTGCAAAGACAGCAAGATGGTGTCATCCCACATCTACAAGTGTTAAATCCAGGGAATTCAGAAATTACAAAGCGCGACAAAGGATGACAGACCTTCCAGAAGAGCAAACAGAAATGACACTGCCATTCACTTGCTATGAGATGGACTGCTTCAGGCCACTTTATGTGAGAGCAGGAAGAAAAGAGTAAAAATGTTATGGGCTTTTGTTTACCAGCATGTGTTCCAGAGATGCTCAATGACTTAACCATCAATGCTTTTTTCAGTGTGTGATGTTCATTCATCG
Source organism: Arrhamphus sclerolepis (assembly GCA_037176975.1). Lineage (NCBI taxonomy): Eukaryota > Metazoa > Chordata > Actinopteri > Beloniformes > Hemiramphidae > Arrhamphus > Arrhamphus sclerolepis. The sequence goes on from JBAMYA010047393.1 coordinate 2,420, forward strand.
GCATTCAAGGAGCAAGGGACAAACTTCGTAGGTGGTAGGCATGAACTTGCTGAAGCATTGATGGATCAAGAGGAGCTCAAAGGATTTGGATGCAAATTCATCATGAACGCCGCAACCAGCTTACAATCATATGGGTGGTGTCTGGAAAAAGAAGCGTGTTGGGGGTCGATTCTGGAACATTTCTTTATGAATCCTGTCATAGTGTCCATAGACCAGTGGACTATGTAGTGACTAGGTGGCGGTTTGGGAAACAGCCATGATGACCTAAAGGATTCAACCATGCAAGTAATTTTCAACGCAACAATATAATTTCACATTATTAATAAAGATTAATAAGGATTAATAAAGTGTAATTAAATTCATTTCATTATGTGTTTCAAAACCAGGGACTTGAAGCACTTCATGACTATCAAGGTCTTCCTTTTTTCTGGAGGATTTTAGTCCAAACAAATTATGAAATATGGGTAAAATTAAGAGCATACAGCCCCTGCTCTGTAAAAAAAAAAAATATCTGTATGAATTTCTGCAAACTGGATCAAGGTAATATTCTGTAAGTGTATAGTCATAAAGAGAAGAAAAACAAAGCAGACCGGTGAGCATGCAGAGGTTGAAACCAAAGAAACAGAGTTTCAGGTTTGCACACTTGATGATTTCACAGCAGGAAGCCTTGCATGTAGTTTAGCTAGAATTGAAAACTGTACATGCATTAGCATTTTTATTGTCAACTGAGTGGAGTTTTTCTGTGAAAAATAATTTGTTTTTTATTAAACAAAACTTCATAGAGATTGATGTCAATCATGAGCTAAATTGTTTATTCAGGATCGGTCTTCTTGAAATGAAGAGGGTACCTGCATTCAACATGGCTTAATTACAGTTAATTAGTGTCAGAGTCTATTGAACCAAAGGACGATCTGCCGTAATCACCCCAAACAGGAGTGACAGAAATGATCATCTGTGATTAATGCTGTGTTTTATGGGTTTCGATGATAAAATAAAACAGACCTTGGCAGCTCTTTTGGATTGACTTTCTTAAAGTTGAAAGATACTTTTTGAAAACAGATCTGAAAAAATTCTAAGTTTGGTTGGTTGGTGAAATGAAATATGAAACTTTGAAATATAAAATAAATTAAAGAAAAAAGTTATTTCATTTCAATTAAAATTAAAATAAATCTTCATTATCTATTTATTCTTTCACTTTAAATAGATTTTTTTTATTTAATTAAATTTAATGTAATGTAATTTAATTTAATTTAATAAACATCTGGAAGAAACCAGTCTTTGGTTTTGAAAAGCCTAAACATTCAATACCTCCATACTTGGACATATTTGGAAAGCTTCCTCTAAAATCGTGCACTCTCTTGGTTCTTTCACTATTAAAAACATTTTCTCAATTCCTCAAATCTTTAAAAGTCACCATCAAAGATGATGGCTGTATTCTGCATCCCTCTTCAGGATTTTTTTTTTTCCCTGAAAAATACTGAGAAATAGTTTGTTGCAAGGTGACTTTTCAGTTAAGTCTGTTACATGTCATCACTCTGAACAGAAGATAAAAGCTTGAAATACAAATAATTTTATCAAAATGGTCATCTTATCTTCATCTCTTCGAGGCCATTTCATGTCGAGAAGACCTGATGACTAAGTGGTGAAAGTTAAGTTCTGAAGGAGATTAGAAAAAGAGTCTTTTTTCTTTTCTTTTTCAAGACCTGAAGACCATTAAAGACATCAGGGGATGTGATAAGAGCAAATGGCACAATAGGAGCAATTAACATCAGGTAAAGAGTAATTACCTGCAACACTGCACTTCATTAATGACCCTTTAACGTGGTGCCAATGGAGACATGAAGCCAGTTAGTTACTGACACCTTAAAAACACTTATTTAATCACAACATTGTCCAGAATTACACAGCATGCAATAGGTGATGCAAAACAACTTTTCCTTTTTTTATGCTGATGTTGACATTTTAAAGATTTAATGTTGAACATGAATATAAATTGAGTTTTGCCACACACAATCTACGGGTCACATGACCCAGGGGTATGTCCAGTATTTACAGTCAGTGTGAGGTAAATGGACTGCCTGTCTACCAAAAAAGACACTTCTGGAGTCAAAGATAATCTTCAAAAGTTGGAAAGAAGTTTCATGTCTTAATGGAGGAGCGCTCTGGTTAAGTATATTCAACAACATATTCACAAAATAATCAATTCAGGAACTGTAGAATTTAGTCTTTAAGTACACAAAACTGTGTGCAAAATTTCACGGCACTTCAACCAGTAGTTCAGTATTTTAATTTTGACCATCCAGGTCCAACCCCAGGACTCCAGATGCAGACTGAGGAAAAGAAAAAAAAACAGGAAAATCTGCAGACTCTTAAAGTTCTCTGCAGAGGTGAGTCCAGGTTAAATCTTTTATCGATTCTCCTGAGATTCTCAATTCTGAGGACAAGATAAGACAAGCAGATGGCTAACAGAGGGAGTTTAAAAGGCGAGATGAGAGAGAAGCCGGTTTTTAATGCCCACAATATTTTGACCATTCACTTTAGTTAACACTTTTAGTCAGCAGAGGCTTTGTCTATAGTTTCTGAATTGTTGAGCAACTAAAAAAAGAGAAAAATAAAAGGTTTGAAGATTGGGACAATGGAAGACAAGTGTTTTGAGCAAAATCTTTCTTCCATCAGTGCACTTTTTAAAACCCCCCGATTTTAGCGTGGCTATTAATAATTTCACACACAGACGGTTCACGGCATCGCTGCAGGGAGACCTGAGGCAACGGAGGAACAGTTTTCTCTGTGTCAAAGTGTTTGGATTCAACTAGAAAATGAAAAGAGAAAAACTCAACAAACTGAACAAACAAAGTTGTATCTTTCCTGAGCTGAATTTCAGATACAGTACTTCTGTTTATGCAATGCAACTTCCACTCTGATTAAAGCAGCGCGTGTGTGTGTGTGTTGGGGGGGGGGCTGCATCTTGTTGACCCCTGACCAGCATTAGTGTCCAAAACCAATACCCATCACCCCCCTCTTCCTTCTTATTGACTTGTGGGAGATCAATAATGAAGCGGCAGCGAGGCCACGGACACCTATTGTAGGATGAGACATTAAAAAGCTGGAAACAAAAAGAGCTGCATGATGTATTTATGAAGGAGATGAAGCCCTGAAGACAATAAAATGGTAGAAAATCAATGTCTTTTTTCAAGTATGTGTATGTATTTTAACAAGCTTGAAAGATGGAAAAATATACACGTCCTTCCCGCTTACCCAGCAGTGATGATAACAGACATAAGAGTCTTTACAAGCTGTGAAACCTCCGTCAGAGCTGATGAAACAGCAATGAAACAGTAGAAGCACAAAGACAGAAAATACTCAGAATTTATTTATTGGAGAAATAAATTAGTTTTACTCAAAAAAGAAAAGATGTCTAAAGGAACCATTGGAAGGCAAGTTGTTGATAGAGGTGTGTTACCACTGCAGTTTTTGTGAAATATTTCTTTGAAATAACCAGAAAAAAATATATTTCATGCAAATGTAAATTTTCTTTCTGAGTGACCAAACAAGTGGAATCCAATGATTGTCGTCATTTTTGCAGCAGAATATTCAACCAAGTGTGCAATACAGCCAACGTCAGACCGTTATCTGCAGTCCTGTTCAGATTACTCCTTTAACAGCTGCCTTTATTGTTAGAGCAGCTTTACTGGATGTCTCTTACCATTTATAAATGAGATGGATCTCATCCACCATGATCTCTAATTCACATTGTATGATTTGCACAGTCTTATAAGATTAAGTCACATTCCAAACGTTAAACTGGTTAATATTTAATTTACAGCATCTTACTCAGTGTGAATGAACACACGTTCATTGTGAGATCTACCACCACCAAAGGAGTACAATGGAACATTTTTCCCTTGACTGACCATCTTTCCTCTGAGACAGCTGAAATAGTGTGAAACCAACATAAGAGATTACACAGAAGTCCTTCCTTGTGTAGAGTCAACCTGAAGCTAAATTTATTTTGACTTACTTCTAAGTATTTATTTTAGAATCATTAAATATAAGTGTTGGACAGACAGTTCATCAGATACAGAAGAATCTCACAAACTGAAATGAGATTAGTTTAACCCTTCAGCTGCTTTAAATGGATCAACAGTGAGCAACAACTGCTTGACTTTATCGTTTTGTTTTCAGTCATGTCAATCTGATGGCTGTGTTTTCGTAAAAAATCCAGTTAACACTTTTTTATTTCTTAGGAGTATTATGGTGTCTGTGTGTGTGTGTGTGTGTGTGTGTGTGTGTGTGTGTGTGTGTGTTTGGTGAGCGTACATATTTGTTCTGAACCCTTGAATCCAACAGCCTAATGCCTTCCTAAAGCTCCTTTTCTGAGTCATTACCTCCAAATATAGATTATCATTTAGAAATGAAACAGGATTTGCCTCAAGCTGATTATTTGACACATCAGGGCAGAAAGCTGCACACAGTTTCCAGTCAGAACAGCTGGAGTCCAGAGGTTACAGAAATGAAAAAAAAACCACGACCATTTACAAAAAGGTAAATGGAAAATTAAGAGATGCCTTCACTGAGCAGTCGACATTCAGTCATATATTCATGGACTTGATGACGTCTGGTCACTGAGTTTTCAGAATCCAACCCAATAAAATCAAAAATTAAACAACTCTGATTTTCCAGCCGTGAAGTTCTCCATTTCCAACTTCTACATCTTGAGCTTAACCAATAAACTTAAAATCTCCTTTTCTTGCTTCCACATTTTGTAATTTTATGTCATCTGAGTGTTTACTGGCAAGTAACCGAGTAAAACTAACAAAGTAAACCTGAATGCTGCTGGACTCTTCATCACATTATCAATAAGCAGTGTGGGGCCAAGTCATGGTTTTACGAGTCTCAAGTAAGTCTCATGTCATTGTCCTCAAGTCTCAAGTCAACACCGACAAGTTTCGAGTCAACACAATGAGTCTCGAACTGAAACAAGACAAGAAAGTTTAGAGTCAAGTCTCAAGTCAGAAACTTCAAATTTTCAACTCCTTCCAAATACTTTTAACAAAGGTGCATTTATATGTTAAATGTAACGATTTTTTTCTCCGCCCCTTTGCACATACCCCCTCCACCATGAATATCACCAATCATCACCATGAAAAAAAATTGCACAAATATATAGAGTTCAGTTCACAAAAGTACAACAATTCGTATTATAAACATTAGACAAAAAAGAATTGCAGGTCCTGTCAAATGCATCGCCTAAACAAGACAGGGTTAGTGTTTTTGGTGTTTTGTTTTTGCCAGTTTAAGTGAATAAAGAGTATTCCTCGATCCGGGCTGCACGTGTAGGTGGAGCTTTAGAAATCCATTTTAAAAGTATTATTCCTCTAGCTACCAATGTTGTGAATGCTATCAAGTCCTTACTGGCAGATGAGAAATTAAGTGAATCAGGTGGCGCCCCAAACAAAGCAGTCAAACTGTTGGGGACAAGTTTCTACAAAGTTTCCTTAGATATAGTATCAAAAATCTCAGACCAGTATCCATCTGAAAAGGGGTATCTCTAATGCAAGAATTTTTCTTGACACCGATCGCACAGAGAACCAGTATTGAATAAGTTCTCACTTCCTTTAGGAACTTCAGATTAAGATTTTAAGGCCACAGGCCACAATTATATTTTTACTACAGTGGTGGAGGAAATAATAGATGCATGCAATAGGGCCCTCAGTGCAACTGGATCTGTGAAATTTGCCTCCATGGCGAACCATGATGGAGGAGTTTCAAAATCCTCCTACTGAAGCCAATAATGCATTTTTTTTTTTATATTTGTTCCCTCATAGTATAACAAAATGTTTGGTAGTGCCATACCCCCAGAGCCTTTGGCCTTTGTAAAACTTGTCAGTTTGAAACCCCTAAACTTGTTTAGGGGTTTTGTTATTCCAGAAAAAGTCTAGGATAAGACAATCTGTTTTATGGAAGAAAGAGAGCGAAAGTGAAATTGGTATACACTGAAATAAATTTAAGAGATGTGGGAAGATAATCATCTTGATAGTGTTGATTCTAGCAACCACTGACAAGTTAAGGAGAATCCATCAAAATATTGCTTAATTTCCGCAAGCAAAAAGATATTTTTTTCCCTGCAGAGATTATCCGATGTGTCAGATACATACATCGATAAACAAAACCAGAACCGGAAGATCTAGATGGTGAGTTTTTAAGCGGGTACTCACTGGCACACCTGTTGACAGCAAATATCTCACTTTTAGCTAAATATAACTTCTATCCTAAAATCTTACCAAATAAGTCTAAGACTGAAAAAGTAAAAGATCATCCACACAGAGGGCAGCCTTTGATTCAACACCATTTCCAATTATACCATGCAGAGTGGGATGAGACCATAAGGCAAGATAGCGGCTCCATGACTAAGGCAAATACAAAAGATCAGGCTCAGTGGACAGTCTTGTATTGTGGAGCAGTATCACTGAGAATAATCTGAGTTTGTATTATTTGTCCTGATGGAGGCTTTTGGGGATGTATATAGTAATTTTAGCCACAAAATTAATTTTGTCCCGAAGCCAAACTTCCCAAAATAAACAAAGCATATAATCCCTGTTGAATGCCTTTCCGCATCAAGTAGATGTTGAAGGATTATAGGCCACATTAACTACCTTCCTGAAATTGAAAAAGGAGTGCCGATTACAAAAAAAAACCCTGTTCGGTCTGGAGAAATGATGGATGGAAAATTGCATTCCAACCCTTTAGCCAAAAGCTTAAATAGTATTTTAAAGTCAGCATTAAACAAACTACTAGGGCAATACGAGACAGACAGCAAGGGATTTTTACCTTTCTGTAGAAGCAAAATGATAACTGCCTGGTTTAAAGGTTGAGGGATTTCACCCAAAATAAAAGGTTCTGTAAACTTTTCTAATAAGTGAGGAGCTAACCGTTTCCAAAATATTTTGTAAAACTCTGATGGAAAGCCATCTGGGCCTGGACTATTGTCACTTTGAAGAGATTTAGCTGCAGCCTCTAGTTCAGGTGCCATAACAGGTTGGTCTAGTTCCCCAGCTGCACCGTGATCCAGAGTTGGGGTGTCAATCCCTTTGAAAAAGGAGTCCAAATCTGCTGAGCCGTGAGAGTGATTGGATTAATATAATGATTTTTTTGAACTCCAGAAAAATGGTATTAATCTCAAGAGAGTCAGAAGTGATAACCGAGTCCCTTTCTATCTGAGGGATCAACTGAGAGGCAGAAATATGACACAGCCAATAGTTTACTTGTCTTTTCTCCCTGTTCCTAATACTTGGACGTGAAACGTTCAGTATCTTTGACATGACAAAATCATGATCTGTCTGTAAAAACCTTTGCTCCTTATAGGTATCTGGTAATTTTGTTTTCAATTCAATTCAGTTTTATTTTTATTCAGTTTATATCTAAATTTTTACTTATATAGCATCTATTTACAACAAAGTTGTCAATAGGCACTTCTGAGAAACCTAGCATGACCCCAAAGCACATGGAAAAGCCCAACAGTAGCAAGAAAAAACTCCCTCTGGGGAAGAAACCTTGATCAGGACCTGACTCAGTTATAGAGGGGACCCTCCTGCTGATAGCCAGCTTGGTAAAGGAAAACATATACTTAGCTTTTATATGTATATATATCTTTTTGTAAGCCTTATTATATATTAAACTTTTATTTTTATATATTTTTTTATGCCTTTAAATTTTTTATGCCTTCACATTTTTCTGACCGAGAGCAGCACTGCAATTTTATTAAATAAAGAATTAAAAATCTTGAATCTTGAATCTTGACATGAGGAGGATGGGACAGTGAGAATGAAGGACAAAGAGAGAACAAAAATGAATAGCGTGTTATAAAAAATATACAAATATGGTATGAAATTATATAAATATGTGGTGTTCAGAGGGGTAGACTGCAGTTGGCAGTTGCAGATAAATGCCAGGATGGTCAGAAGATGGAAAGTTTAGGAGGCAAGGGGAGTGTAACACCACTATAACAGCACCTGAAT
>JBAMYA010047394.1:0-10433 GCA_037176975.1 Arrhamphus sclerolepis
CCCCCCCCCCCCCCCCCCCCCCCCCCCCCCCCCCCCCCCCCCCCCCCCCCCCCCCCCCCCCCCCCCCCCCACCCCCCATTCACTCAGAAATGAGAGAGGAGGAGGAGGGACGGAGGGATGAAGATCTGCTGGTGGTTACATAAAGCTCCGTCACGATGCTGCTGAAGTAAACATGAGACCCGAATCACAACGAGAGGTGAAGACTTAGCGAAGACTTAAAGGGCCAGTTTTCAGTTTTCAGATTTCAGGTCTCATCTTTGCTGCCATACAGTTTCACTACACAGACCTCCACGTACTTTGGAAATGGTTTTACAATCCTTTTCCACATTGATGTGCAGCAACAGTTGCTTTTCTGAGACCATTGCTGATGTCTTTCCTTCTTGGCATTTTGTGAACTAGCAGCTGAATGATCCAGACCAGAAAGCTTTTATAGCTGATTATCAGTTCATCAAGGGCACCAGATCCTCATAAATCCTGCAGTACAGTACTTGGTGTTGCCTGAATTATTATTATTTTAGTCTTTTTCACTTTATTTTATTGTTAAATTAAATGAATACAAACATTTACATTTTTTAAAATAAACTATGGCACAGTGAAGAAAGTTATATGGCGTGTTCATCTGAACAGTCCCACATAAACAGACGAGACAAACAGGTCATCAGCAGCTTTGCACCTAAAGGCTGCAGTACCTCTACTGACCACTAGAGGCTGCAGTTCCTCTACTGACCACTAGAAAATAGCTCCGTCAGCAAACCCAGAAGGTTCTGGAAGTCAAAAGAACTGAGGAAAAATTGGACTTGGTAACCAAACTTCAGGGGCAGCTGTGGAGCAGCAGTTCAGGGAGCAAAGTCAGGAGGGACTGATCATAACATCTGTACCAGAGTCCTCTTCTTCTACTCTGGTACCAATACAGGACAAAACCTGCAACTATCTGTCACCAACCTGAAATTCACCTCAAAAAACAGTTCTTCGTACTTGGAAGAATTTAATCTTTTTCTTTGTCATAGCTTTGCTACATTTTTATGAAAACATGACTGAATTTTAAAACTCCAGCTTCCAGGAAGCCGACAGTCCTTGAACGTGTCGTGACTGTTTGTCTCCTGCAGGTGTCTTCCTGATCCCGTACCTCCTCATCGTATTTGTCGGAGGAATCCCCATCTTCTTCCTGGAGATCGCGCTCGGTCAGTTCATGAAGGCCGGCAGCATCAACGTGTGGAACATCGCTCCGCTCTTTAAAGGTGCAGTACGCCACACAAATCACAGGTAGAAACGTCACAAAGACCTTTTGATGTTTGTTGTTGAAGTCAGTTGTAGAAAAGCGACTCCTGCAGTCAGGAGTCGAAATATCTTCTTTGGTGACTAAAAGTGTCAAGTAAGAAGAGGAGTTGATAATCGGACATGAATTTGTTTCCTGTAAAATCCAGAACATTCAACAACGTCTGTTTCTTAGTCGCTGGTTGGTTAGAATTCAGCGTTGAAATGTTTAGGTCGGTTGATATATTAAAATATTTGGTTAGATGCAGGTATTTAGAAATATCGGTTTGGTTTAAACTTTAAAACATTTAGCATGTTTGGTTAAGCTTTTCTTTAAAAATATGTGGTTAGGTTTAGGCATTAACAAATGTTTAATTAACTTTAGCCTTTGGTTAGGTTTAGGCTCTTTGGTTGCATGTAGGCATGAATTGATTTGATCTGGTTTAAGCCTTAAGCATGTTTAGTTAGGTTTAGGCTTTAAATGTTAGTGTTAGTGTTAGTTAGTGAAGCATCATGGGTCGCAGCATTTTCTTGTTACACACACCTGGTGACAAGCATCGTCCCCGTCCATGAAATATCCAAATGTAGTGAAGACGAGAAGGAAATAATGCTGATTAAATATTCAAAGTAATGAGCACAAACGTAAATAACGTCATCTTCCTTTAATACCAGAGTTTTGAGGTTTAATAAGCTAATCAGTCATAGAAAAGTTTCTTGACAGGGAACAGGTGTTGCTGAGACCATGTGACCAGCTGGAGCAGGTGTGTTTGTATATTGTTTAAACATACATCAGAAAGGAGGTAACGTCAAGGTTCAATAATAAAGTAAACGCTCGCCGTCACATTTAGATAAACAGAAACTTCACTTTAAGCCCCCAATAACCTGCTGAGGCTTTGTTGCCGCAGCAACCGGCATAATCTCCCCAGTAAGCAGTTTACTAGGTGAGTCTGAGTGGACATAGTCAGATTCGGCTTTCTGTGGTGGTAATAAACCTGCTGTACGTGCCTGCACACACATGCACACTCGCGCACGCGCAATCTGTGCAAGAGGTCACATGACTGCTTTGATGACTCAGTTTCCCTACAAAGCGGCGTGAAAGCGCCGATCAGTCTGACCCACTTCCTCCTGTCAACACGGCGCTCGGCGGGAGAACCCGAGTTACGCAAACTGACGGAAAATGACCGCACCGATCCACCAACATCAGAACACCTGCTTCTGCATGAAAACGTTCATCTTCTGTTTTAGCTATTTGTGTAAACGGCGCCTCTGAGAAACTTTACCTTTAAATGACCGTTTAATCCAGGAGGCTTGAATGAAGCAAATCAATGATGTTCTGCAGAGCCATTTTTCTATCTGTCATCCAGTTTATACCTGAAGTGATATATGAACTTTTATGTTTCACTCCTGCAGCTAAAATACAAGAAATAAACTCTAAATTCAAAGGGAAAACTATGCCACTGAAGTTATTTATATATTTCTACTTGACAATGAATCTTGTTTCCAGTTTAGATCTGGCAGATATTCAAGTGAATGTGATTGGTTTTAAAAGCCACATTTGAGATGAAATTACTTAAAAACAGACTTAGCAAATAATTCTAACTTCTGGGTCCCTGGAAAAAAAATTAAAACCAAGGAACAAGAAAATAAACTTATAAATTAAAGTGGATGATGCTTAAAGCCAACAGTTTATTGATGTTGTTACTTGAATCAAGATTTTACAAGTGAAAGAAAAATAAAAACTGGAACTGGAACTGATACTAGCATTTTTGCTGGTTTTTAACAGTATGTTAATGTATGTTAATGTTCCACTTTTAGAATTTCCTTGCTGAGTATACCAATGACTTAAATTCCAAACATGAATCCATGCTTTTAATACGCATAAACTATTCAATTTTTTCTTTTATCTGCACAGATATGAGAGGAAGTCAGTAGTTTCCAATAAAACCCAGCCAGCATGTCCATTTAGGTCCCATCTGTGTTAAAGGTCAGATATGTGAGCTTTCAGTGGGGTTTTTCAGTATTATGGACCCCTAAAAGGAAGCCTGTCAGGGCCAAGTAAGGGACACCATGAGAGATGCGACTAGACTAAATGGGCATGAGCTCATGAATAGTTTCAGTAATACACGGCGACATATCACAAAATCAACCAGTTGGACCCATATAGAATCCACGTAGATCCCAGTCAGAGGTAGGACCACCTGGACCCTGTTGACTAACCCACCTGGGACCATTCAGTAACCCACGTAGCTCAGGGCCAACATCAAAACTCTTGTCAGGGATGCAGAAGGTTTTAGCCCATCAGAATAATTAATTTTCATGTTTTCAGATGAAAACAAGGCCTCACGTGTGAAAGTGTTAATGAACAACCTGAACAACATTTACAGCATAACTAGCATGTTTACGTTAAAGAGTAACTCCATTTTTTTCAGGGAGTTAATCATTGCGCACACCTTTGTTTTAAACCGTCACGCTCCCATCGGCCTGCATGCCTGTTTGTTGTTGTAACCGTGACAACAGAGGTCACCACGCTCCTTCCCGTGTTGTCAGACAGAGACACGTTTTCGTGGTAATGGCTCCACGGTGGACCTGAACGGTGAAAGATGTTGAGTGGCATCTGCTGGTCATAGAATCTCTGAAGAAAAATTGATTTAAAACCAATAACATGGTTATTTAGTTTAAAATCAGTGAAGGATTCTGGCTTGGCCATTTTTAATCCTGCAAACCGTGCAGCACAGCAGACGAATGGGAACTCGCTCACCTGTAAACCTGTGAAGATCATTTCTGCATAAACAAAACACATTTCCAAGAGGAAGCAGCTAATGAGCAACAGCCAACCACATCTGGTTCATACATACCAAACCCCAAGTTTGGGCCAGTTCATGAACTTTTATGGTGACTAAGCCAGAAGGGCCAAAAGTGACCCGGTAAAGGCCCAAACGTGTCTGCTACCTCGGTCAATTGTGTACATTCTCTTTTATTGTGTACAGGAAAGGTTAGGGTGTATTTTTGATCAAATTTGTCAGAAATATTTGAACATTTGCCTCCAGCTGGTAGACTTAGGAACAAAACTAAAAACAAGTTCAAGAATCAGAAGAAGTGCAAGTTAGAGAGGACAGCTGGTGTTAGCTCTATGACGACTTTGACTGAGGTCTACGATGGCTGATGGTCTGTGACAACCAGAGTCTACAATGACTGAAGTCTATGATGACCAAGGTCTACGATGGCTGAGGTCTATGATGGCCGAGGTCTCTTACAGCCAAAGTCTACGTTGACAGAAGTCTGCAATGGCCAAGGTCTGTTACAACCGAAGTCTGCATTGACTGAGGTCTATGATGATCAAGGTCGACGATGGCTGAGGTCTAAGATGACCAAAGTCTGCAGAGGCCGAGGTCTGCAATGACTGAGGTCTACAATGACCTAGGTCTGGACTGTTACGTTTCTCAGAGCGAACAAGTGCTGTTCCAGTGTTACATATGTCCGCCCTGCTGTGGTCTCTGCAGGTCTGGGCTATGCCTCCATGGTAATCGTGTTCTTCTGTAACACCTACTATATCATGGTGCTGGCCTGGGGCTTCTACTACTTGATCAAGTCCTTCAGTGCCACACTACCCTGGTCCTCCTGCGACAACCCCTGGAACACACCGAGCTGCATTGAGATTTTCCAATACCAGGACTGCAAGAACGCCAGCCTCGCCAACACCACCGTGGGCAACGGAAACATGACCTGCGCCGACCTGGCTGACGCCCGCTCGCCCATCATTGAGTTCTGGGAGTGAGTCCGGCACTGGTCCTGGTTCTGCTGGGTTGGGTCTGCTGTCTGCTGATCTAATGTTTTTGTCCTCTCTCACAGAAACAAAGTGCTGAACATCTCATCGGGCCTTGATGAACCTGGACACATGAACTGGGAGCTGATGCTGTGTCTGATGGCCGTCTGGGTTCTGGTTTACTTCTGCGTCTGGAAGGGAGTCAAGTCCACCGGAAAGGTAACACTTGTTATATTTCTGATGCAAAATAAGAAAAGGGGACAGATTATGAAAATGTACTTCTCCTGACACTGAGAGAGTTTGTTTGTAGTCTGAAGTCTTGCTGTTCTGCAAAGATTTAGGCAGGTTTTTTTTCTTGGTCAGTCCGCCTCCCAGTAGACTCACCGATTATGTGTCACTAAAAAACATTCAATCAATTTCAGGTTCACCAATTATGTGTGGAAACCAAGCTTCCTGGCCAACTCAGGTGGTCTTATGGCTAAAAAAAGGGGGTTTATTTCAGATGGTTCACTTAAGAGAATCTAGAGAATCACAACCAATCAGCAATCATCTCACTTCCAAGTTTAAACTCATCCAGGATGTAGGTTTTGTTGCAGTTTCTCCAATGACCAGTAGGTGCTGGCTCCAAAACAAAGCAAATCCCTATTAACCTCCATGTTTAAAGTAGAATTAAACATATTTACAGCTTTTTTTTCATCTGTGGCTACATATTGCATGCATGACAACTGTACGTACTACATCAGGTACATTTTATATTACTAAAGCAATAAAGCTGACCAATCAGATGCCAGGATTCATTTGACATGCTTGACTGGCAGCTAGCCATTAGCTCCGTCGTTAGCTTTGACGGCTTTGTCCCGCCTCATTTCAACATGATGCTGTGCGGTTCGAGGAGGAATGGGCTCCAGTGGCTGTAGCTGGTACCTGAATGAAATAATGACACATTTGGTTGGTGGATGATGAGATAATCCAGATAATCCAGGTAATCCAGATTATATCTCAGGAATCATCTGCCAACATGAAAGTCAGTTTTTATGTCAAAAAGTTACAATTATATGATTGTGATTTCACAACAAAGTTTCTCATTTTTCTTCAAAAAGTCATGATTTTATATGAAATTTGCTGTTTTACAACAGAAATTCATGATTTAAGGACCAAAAAAAATTATAAATTTGATAGCATACCCTAGCACAGCAGCTAACCTTTGCTACCAAAACCATGGTGATGATGTGAACCGCAATGAAACAAGCGTTTGACTCCACAGAGCGCCCACTGAGCTAATGTGTCTTGTGGTCTAAAGTGTTTTGAGTGGTCTGCAAGAATAGAAAAATGTTATACAGTGTATCATCTAGTTCCCATTTCATTCATTAAGAAAGACAATGCAAGTCAGTTATTTATAGATTAAAACACATGCCAGCCACTAACGTGCCAGTGTTGTCATAGTGGTACCAACCCCAGACGATGGGGGGAGGGTGGAGGCAGTGGGTGGCAGATAAAAGCTTAAAATCTCTTCCAGATACTACAGACTAGAACACAAACATTTAAGTGAAACAGTTTTGAAGAATGAAAGAGGAGAAGAGGAAGAAAGTGAAAATCTTCAGATTAGGACTCTTTTGTCCACCAGTGTATGCCTGCTTCATCTGCTGCAGATAAAAAGCTCCTGAACCGAAGCTCGTTCATCAGAAACGTCATCAGATCGCAGCGATCAGTGATCATGTGACGCAGCTGAGCGATGACAGAGCTCTGAAAGAAAAAAAGATGGACTGTCCCTTTAAGATTCCAGCCTGCAGCTGACGGCTGATTCATTCACTCCGAGTGTGTGTTGTGCTTATGAGACTCGTGCACACTCGTCACATGGTTGGATAAGCGTTTCTATGACGACCATGCATGGGGGACGGGCAGCAGGGGCTGTGACGTGGCAGATTGTGATTGGCTGTCTGATGGGAGGGCAGCTTGACTGCAGTAGGACGTGACTGTGGGGACATGGAGGCTGTTTGATCTGCTGCAGCACCATAATCAATGACATTGATATGATTATTGATTATTGATTATAATGAAGCAGAAAGATATTAACTGGATCTGAATCCACATTAATCCAGCAGGAAGAAACAGGGTGGCAAATAATGTACAAGGATGGACAGATACAGTCATGAGCATAAGTTGGTACCCCCCTTTTAATCCTATATCATATAAAAGAAAATAACATCTTGTGGGTAATCCTAAGTACTGTTACTGCCTCTGTAAGATTCAAGAGGGTCAAATGGTGCTGATAATCACCAGATAAACAGGTCATCAGCAGATTTGCAGATCTAGAGGCTGCAGTTCCTCTATTGACCACTACAGACTGCTGTTCCTCTACGTACCACTAGAGGCTGCAGTTCCTCTATTGACCACTAGAAACTGCAGCTCCTCGATTAACCAGTACAGACTGCAGTTCCTCTACCTACCACCAGAGGCTGCAGTTTCTCTATTGACCACTACAGATTGCAGTTCCTCTACCTACCACTAGAGGCTGCAGTACCTCTATTGATCACTAGAAACTTCCTCTATTGACCACCAGAGACTGCAGTTTCTCCACTGAAAACTAGAGGTTGCAGTGCCTCTACTTACCACTAGAGGCTGCAGTACATCTACTGACGACTAGGGTCTAACAGTGACCATTGAAAAGTTGGACCAACTTTACAGCAGAAACTTTACCGCAGAAATAATCATATTGACAGCTACAAACAAAAAAAAAAGGAAAGAAAAACTTTTTTATTCTCCATAATTAGAGTTTCTATCCATGACAACTGTAAGGAAGAATTTATCTACCTTATCAGGTAAAAGTTCTATAAAGCAATAAACTTATTGATGATTTCTTGAAGGTCTGATGGTGCTTTTAAGGTCTAATTTATGAATGAGAAAAGTAACAAGCATATAAGTATATAGAAAAGTAAAATACAATCTATGGGCAAGTAGAAACATACTTTCTTAAAGCTCTTATAGCACTGTGCGCAATCTGTGCACGGACATGAGTGTCCTCACTTTGATGGTCTTTTTCTTTTGACCTCACTATGTAGCATGTACAAGAAGTTGTGTCTGTGCGCGTGTGTGTGTGTGCGCGTGTGTAAATGTTTGTGCAGAGTTGCAGAGCGTTCACACGGCTCTCAGTACCAACAGAAACACTTGCTGTTGTTGGTCGTCAGCGGGAGGCTGAAAGTTGAGCCCAGCAGGGCGAGAGAGCCTGAGATACACTCAGAAAGGGAGAGAGAGAGACAGTCCATTCACACTAAAAACAGGCGCGCGTCCAAACTGTCTGTAAAGATGGAAGCTGCCCAGCTCATAATTATATTATTATCATTATTTCACCATAAAAGTGTTTCGATCGTAATAGATTAATAGTTTTATAGTATTGTAGCTATAAAGCATCCCTTCTTCACTACAGCTGCTCTTAGTAAGAACTGGTGTAAATGTAGCCTATATAAACCAGTATGTGTTACTTTGAATAAAAAATAACTAAATAAATAAATCTACACACCCACAGAGACCTAAGAAGAAGCAACTTGTAGAAGCAACTAACAGCTGCAGGAGATTGAACTTACAACTTGCTACTATGTTGTTAAATATAATGGAGCCATCATCTCATCTCTACAAATAAACATGTATCTGGTGGCAACACAAGGGGAAATAAAACAGTTTTCTTTTATCACTAATTTTATCACTAATTTGCACTCCACTCCAATTACATATTAAATTATTTATATGTTTGAATTTTTATATAGCTCACGAACTGGAAAATAGAGTCTACTGGAGTCTATCTGACTTTGGTTTGCAAAACTAATGATAAACTAAGTCTATGTCTGCGCTAGTCCGTGTTCATTAAACAAAAAACAAAAGTGATCTGTATTTCAGCATCTCAGCTCATCCTGATTGCTGGACATGGACACACGAGTGAAAATGGGCTGAAAACTGGAAATAAATTGCAAATATAGTCATTTCATTCATAATTTTATGTCTTTTTGTTTATTCATGGTTATAAGTGGGTCTATACAATAGTTTTTGTTTTTGTTTTTTTTGTAAAACCTACCCGTTCACTACCTGTTTAAATAAATAAAATAAGATAACAATAAAAATATAACAAATTACAAAGTTCAGTAAAAGAAAAAGTTAAATAAGTAGATTAACTGCATCCTCTAGTGGTCAGTAGAGGAACTGCAGCCTCTAGTGGAATGAAATTAGTTTCTTTTTTCTCTATTTTTTTTTTTAATAAATAGATTTAAAACTAAATGTCAAACACACAGATCAATAATTCTGTTTTGAAATTTCTAAATCTGATTTTTTTTCAAGTTCTGAATGACAGCTCTCATAAAGAGATGCTGTGTTTACCTGAAAGAGTGGAGAGTTCTGGATAAAATAAACTACTTCTATGAAACCAGATCTCACCTGGGACTGGCTACTCTCTGTGGTTCTGAAACTCCAGATGATCTGAGTCCCAGCAGGACTCAGAACAGATTCGTACCTGCTGGGTTTTCTTGTTTTCGTATCCTCATTCTCACAGATGGAGCTTCTCAGCTTCACTGAGTTTTTGTGTCATAAAGCAGCAGGAGAAGTTCTTCATCATCTCCATCATCTTCATCAATGATGCAGCTCAGATTCAGTTAGTGACTCCGAACCAGAACACACACATGCACACGCACACACCATCCAAAAAATTAAACTTTATTGAGATTTTAAGTCTGTGCTACATCAACTGAATGCTGTTTAATATGAAGCTGAAAAAGGACTAGAGGAGAGAAGGAAGGAAAGAAGGGAGGGAGGAAAAGAGAAAGGAAGGATAGAAGGAAGAAAATCAGGATGAGTGGGACGTTGGAAGGAGGAGGAATTGTGGTGGAGGAAGAATGAAGGAAGGAAGGACGACTAAAAGGTTGGAAAGGATGGAAGGATGGATGCAGGGAAGAAGGAAGAAAGGAAGGATGTAGGGAGGCAGACAAGTTGGGAGGGAGGTTGAAAATAAAGGAGGAAAGAATGAATGAAGGATGGAAGGGAGGAAAGGAATTAAGTAAGGAAGGGAAAACGGAAGGTTAGAAAGAAGGAACACAGAATGGGAGGAAGGAACTGACTGGTTAACTCATATCTGATGGACAAGCGTCTTTCAGTCCAGCTCAGTGAGTTTTCTTCGTCCTCCCTCCTTGATGACGTGTTTGATGATGTTTGATGACGTGTTTGTTGGCGTATTTGATGATGTGTTTGACGATGTGTTTGATGACATGTTTGATGACGTGTTTGATGACGTGTTTGACAATGTGTTTGTTGGTGTGTTTGATGATGTTTGATGACATGTTTGATGATGTGTTTTTTGGTGTGTTTGATGACATGTTTGATGACGTGTTTGATGATGTGTTTGACGATGTGTTTGATGATGTGTTTGATGATGTGT
>JBAMYA010047395.1:0-10433 GCA_037176975.1 Arrhamphus sclerolepis
GTTATATTAGACTGTCAAGAGGGCTAAAGTACACTCTCACCTGTGCACTAGGAAATCACTGCAAGATCAAATTGCATTTACAAGTTGAAAGGTTTTTTTTTGTCAATCTTGACACTAAACCACAGCATACATGCAGACACACACACAAAAAAGAAATCTATTCACCCTTTTTCAAACTGGTTTGTGGTATTACATTGGAGGTTAACAAGGGCCATCTTAAGTTTAATCTGTTAATCATGTTTACATCACCGTTGGACTCCATGATACCCTGCTTAAAAAATACAGTTTACATGACCCAGTGTGTGTGTGTGTGTGTGTGTGTGTCTGCCAGGTGTCTTGTCTATATATATATATGCGTGCGTGTGTATTTATGTCCTAATCATTTTAACTGTATGTTTTCTGAATTTCTTGTTGATGAGAACAGTCAGCTTTCAATGCTTAGTGTGACACTAACATCCAATCAGTGACAGTACTTCAGTCATTTGCATATATTTGACTCAGCTTCATAAAATGTTTTCTCTCACCAGAAATCATCAATAGGGTGTATTTCAAATACGCTATGGTGCCAAGCCAATCTTTCAATTTATAGTCTAAGGATAGCCACTCTCATCATAACTTATTTAAGCATGTGTATCTCAATTTGCGCTCCACTGCAGGGAAACGCTGGTTGTGGATGACCAGTTCGTGGGGGCCACATCAAATGACTCTGGCTCTGAGGGAGATGAGAGAGTAGCATCGTCTTAATCTTTTGCTCCCAGAAAGGACCTTCAGTACAATCTTTAATCACCTCGCTGTGAATTCTCATTCCTGCCTCATGCTTCCTTCTATTTTATCCTTATCCAAAGAGAGCCACATTGGCAGTGAAAGTAACCACAGTGGACAGCTGAGGTGGCTCATTAACACCAGACATGCCCAGTCTGGGACATGGACTGTACCTAATTAAGACACACTGTAGTGAAGGAAGTATTTAAATGCACGTTTCTGACTTCTGACTTTCATGTTTATATCTAATTTACCCATTACTTGCATGTAATGGGTATGTTAATTTATTTTTGTCTTTATATTCATATATGATTAAGAATATTACCGTACAATGCATATGCACAATGAACATGCATTCAGATATGATTGCATACTAAAGAACGACTAAGCAGGCAAGACTGAGAAAAAATGGTTCTGTATGATTGGAAATAAATTATTTATTCAATAGACCTTGATGGCCTGATCAATTAAAAGAGGGAATAAAATGCTGTGTGTGACCTATAATAGTATCACAAGACATTTCTCTCTTTTTTTGCCTAAAAATGGAAAAGAAAGTATAGAGCCTGAATGTCTAGATGTAGTTGCACTAAGAAAAATAATGTCTGGATTGCTGGGTTGATTCCAAGAGCTGCGAGAGCTTGTGTGTCTGCTGTAAAACCAGCCAGATGGAAGACAACATCTTCTCTACTGCGGAGAAGAGCAGTGGATGAAGACAGGTGAAAAGAGGAAGGAGACAGAATAAACGAAGGGAGCTGAACAGACTTACAGGACCGCGATATGTGAGACTCAAAGATGTCAGATGTAGCAGTCAAGCACATAGCCAGGTTCGCTCATGATGAGGAGAGGAAGTTCAATAAAAGACATGAATAAAACAAAACAATGTGAGGAGGCGTTCTAACAGCAACCCGAACATGATGTTAGAAAACATGTTGCACTCCTTAGAGGCTTCTTGCCGAGGCTGTAGACCCAAATATAACAGACAATAACAGCTTAAAAAACCACAACAACCCCAAAACAAATACAAAAGAAAAAGGCTGTGCCATCATTCTGGTATGAAAAAAACTAACATGCGGGATAAGATTAAGGTAATGTACAGTAGCTGAGGGGGACATGCAGTCTGTAATTTCATGGCTGTACCGCGGCTTTGAAGTCAACATTTCAACCACATGCAAACAGATTCCCTGTATGGTGATTTAGAGAGATCTTAGTCGCAATTTCACAAGGCAGCACAAGTCATGATTTCCTGTCATTGAGAATATATACTGTCTGTCAGCGACATGATGAGGAGCCCTTACATGGCCCATAAATTTCACAGCCAGACGCGGGCAACAACAATACATGTAATGCCAGGATTCATCACCTACAAATAGATTACCTTTCTCAATTGCTGCTGCCCTCGGCTAAGCTCATAGCTGTCTAATGCACTTCTTCTTTTTTTTTTTTTTTTTTTTTTTTTTTTTTACAGACTGTGAGGCTGCGAAGCTCTGGCCTATTACATTTAGTTATCAGTTAAATTGTGCAGCACTTCTGCAGCAGAATATGACGATTAAGGGAATAGCTTAGTTACATTGTGTAACACCATGAAGTTTGTATTCAGAGAGCATCATCATGACAGAGAGGTTCTTCAGTGAAATTATCCTCAATTATTAAAAGTATCTGTCAGGAATTTGGTACAGATAATGGAATTGCTTAGGTCAAGTCTATTCTTCAGCAGAGCAGTGCAGTCATTCCTTAAAGATTCATTTTGAGCCTTGAATGAAAATCAGCATTTTCACCTCTCACAGTATGAGCTGGATTCTTTACATTCTTATGTCATGTTAATTCAAATGTCATAGAAAATGATTCACTGAAAAAAAACAAAAAACTCCACGCTTTAAACTACATGGATCCATGTTATTTAACTGTTTTCTTCAGTACACCACAAGAACCAATCCAAAAAAGAAAAAAAGAAGCATGGTTTCAAATACACCATAAATCTTTTAACAAAGCTTACATGGAAATAGGAAAGCAGATTATTAAAGGCATCTATGAGAAAGGGAAGTACTGTACAGTACACTCAAGAGGCGTTGCTAGGAAACGCAACTGCTGGGTGAGTCAATGAGCAATCCACAGGCTCTAAGAGGAGCTACAATAGAAGAGACAGCCTAGCAGCCACACAATAATCTCAGTCCACATGGTCATTGCAATTATGCTAATTAATATCATCCTCACAGCCACTTCACTGAACAACGTGGCTTTTAAATTTTTTTTATTTTTTTTTCCCATGCCACCTTTTTAAATCAGTGCATTTGGGGTTCAGAGCAGTTTTTCCGAGTGCAGCAGAGCCACAACAGGATATGATGAAATTACAGGTGAGCCGTACACCTGCGAACATCTAGAGGCAGATAGCGAAGAGAAAAAGAGATGTCACATTTTGGGAGAATGTGACAGTCAGAGCTGTCACAACAGACATGAAGTAAAGGTCATGTTTAGTTAGACTGAGACTTCCATTCTCAGTGCTGCCTTTTATGTATTCATAAAACTTGCCGCCTCTTTGATGTTTCCATATTAACCATGATGCCTCTGTAATTGCCGTGTAAGCTCAAAGGGAAAAATGTCATCACGCAGATGTACACACGTTTTAATACTTGGGCAAAGCCACACACACACAAACACACACACACACAGCCACCAAGTAGAGTATATAATGAGTCACCTATAATGACACACTGCTCTCCTGTCAGATGAGCTTCATCAGGGGTAGAAGATTTTCCATTTTGGTACGGTGGAGTGGATGCCACCTCAGCCAGCAGGGGCTTGTAAGAAAGTGTTTCTCTCTGTCCTGTGTAATACCCCATGCTGTCTGTACTGTACGTCTGCACCGGATGGAAAAACAAGTCAGATTATGTTGCCCCAGGAGCACCATAAATCCTGCAAAAAGAGTAATTTTTTTTTTTTTTCACAAATTACCTCCAACATTAGCTCAAATCAGAGCTGGCATCACCAATTCAGTGTTTTGTTTTGTTTTTTGACATTTTGGATATGATTAACATTTCTCAGCATCACAATCAAGTGTTTCAAAGTGTGCACTTAATTATTATGTTGCACACTTCCTGTGTTTCCTAAATTATTTATGCTGAAGCAGTCTTGACAATTTCATTTACTTCGCAGGCATTTCCAAGCAAATGGGATTATCATGATCTGGGTTTTTTAAAAACCTGTTCCTCTCTGTAAATATCAAACAATGTTAAAGCTTAATAATAGAAATATAATAACACATGATCACTGTTCAAAGCATGTCTGCAGAAACTGCATCCATTTGAAGCTAATCCTTTAGTACATCAGGAAAATATGAAGCCAAGGTGTAAATCTTTTAGCTACAAACGGCTTCATTTAGAACGACAACGCTGGGCTTGTGTGACATTGACCCCGCTCCTCTAAGCAAACAAATCAGCCCTTTTTTTTTACTCTTTCATTACAAGCACATCCAAATTTGTTGCAGTTCTTTTCTTTTTTTTGTGGTTCTTCCTTTTGTTCACTTTCATCTTTTGCTCAGCTCTAACGTCAATATTCAAGGACAGCTTCAGTCACTTCTCAAACCTGATAATACCAAACCTGCCACCATGTTATGCAACACGTAACACATGAGTCAGATTTTAAACAAAAGTGGACACACATTTTCAACTTGCTTCCGTCTGTTTTATTTATTTAGTGCTATAGTGTGTCTGTGCTAGTGAGATGTGAATTTTTGGATTTGACTGAAAGGTTTAACCAACACACGTCAAAGACAATAGCACCATCTAATGCTCACATGAAACACGTCATCTTCATTCAGGGATGCATAAATAAAAACACTGTGCTATACATACGTTTACATTTGGAAGCTGCACGTCTTGGCTTTTTCTTCTGTTTTTTTTTTTTTTTCTCTTCCTCCTTTTCTTCCAGGTTCTTTGAGGCTGGAGGCACTTTAGTCAGATGCGCAGCTGGAGGTCTCAGCATGTTGTTCCCTAAACTCCAACTGACTCTCAAATCTCTCGCTTTAAACATACCACACTGTTCACCGTTCGCATCTCCATCCCGCCACACACAGGTAGGAAAGTCGGATGATTGACAGCACTATCCCGGAGGCATGAGGATGACAAGGTCACTAATACTGCCGTCACTGGTTTTATTTTTAAATATTACAATCAGGCATTCTAGTTGCAAGCACCCTTTGACTGTAGTAAAATATAGGAAACTTGTCATATAAAACAGATGTATTTGGAATAAGAAATTTTGATCTTTGTTAGTTCAGAAAAGGTTTTGAAGAGATGTTTACAGGCCTAAAGACATATAAGCGGTTTCTTTCAGAAAGCTTGTGTATCCCTTGAGATGCATTCTTAGGTGGCACCACCTTCCATGACTTTGTAGTCCTGTGTGATCCTGATTGTTTTGCTTTGGAATAAAGCTTCCACAGATTCAGCTCCTTTTTTTTTTTGGCGGGAAGTAACACTCTACTTTTTTTT
The DNA here is from genome assembly GCA_037176975.1 of Arrhamphus sclerolepis. Lineage (NCBI taxonomy): Eukaryota > Metazoa > Chordata > Actinopteri > Beloniformes > Hemiramphidae > Arrhamphus > Arrhamphus sclerolepis. The sequence continues at coordinate 5,247 of JBAMYA010047395.1, forward strand.
TTTTTTTCCATATAGGGATTATGCCAGAGGCGCTTGCTTCGTATTTCTTTATGTTATGGATAGAATTAAAAATAGTGGTTGTTTCCAAATCAATCAATGGAGAAAATAATGAGCAAATTAATAACAATCATCTTAAAATGCAGATTGACCTGTAATGAGTGCACACCACCACCACCACCCTCAGTTATGCAAGTATTTGTTCATCCATCCATCCATCCATCCATCCATTATCTATACCCGCTATTTACTGTGCAGGGTGTGTTTGTTCATCACATCGTTAATGTCGAGTGTTGGTGAAAAGGTTTAGTGAGGGATTCACAGGTAGCTTATTATAACTGAAGATCCTTTGTGAAGGAGGATATTTACAGAGTTTTACTTACTGTTTCAGTCAAGCCTCTGAATACTCCTTCTATCTTTACTGACTTACAAACATAAATCAGCAGACTGGCCTTACAGACTGCACATGCAGATACTTTCACTGCCTAATGACTCATATCATGATGGACTGTGAGTCCTGTGTATGGACAGCACCCTGATACTAATTTAAAAAAAATAAAACAAAAGACCTAGAGAGTGAACATGCCAAGATCATATAAAAGCGCACTCTCTAGATGCTTACAGGTGTTCAGTAACTATGTGGCAACAAAATGAACTGCTCAAAATCTGTTCTAATGCTTCTAAATGATGCAGGAAGGAGGAACTCGATGTCACATACATTCCTGCTTTGTTTGACTTCTCACACTCCGTAAAACAAATTTCTCAATCCATTTAGAACTTGAATAAAACCAATTACATATGAGTATTTAATAATATTAAGAAAGACTTGCACAGGTGGACAGTGATATAATTAACCTGACAAGGCTTTAAATCCCAAAATTTAAATCGTACTTTTAGGCTTTCCGAAAGTCTCTCAAAGTTTGGTTAGGTGAGAACGCTAATGTAATATGTAGGAATCTGTACATCAAGACATTTTATTTGCCGTTTCCTGAAGGGCAGTCTAAAATCAAGCACAACTGTACTATCTTTAATCTGCTGAAAACTCCCTCAGATTCACAGAGCAATCACCTCTATGCCAATAAACCTTTACATATAAACCACGGTGTGACATAGACTTTAACAAGCATCATACTGAAATATTACCAGACTCAAAAGAGTACTACTCACCATGGTTCCTCTTATTTTATTCACCTCAGACTGGGATCTGAACTCTGCATCGAGAGTTTCTTTGCAGAGAATCTCTTCATCCTCTAAGTGGGGAGATGCTACTCAGGGGTCACTATGAATCTATGCCAGTATTCAAAATATGTGCTATCTCAGTTTGGTTACAACTATTCTGTCTGAAAATCCTGCACATCAGTAAGTTCACTTAAGGCTGATACATCAGCCCAACCCCCTTGTATACACACTGTAGCTCTGAACGACTAAATAGGTGTGCATATTTGTAAGTTTTGGGAATATTCCCCAGGTACAGTCTTCTGGGAATTTGCTTTAAACACTTCACTTAATAAGATTTTCAATTTCATATCAGTATTCAATTCCGTCCCTTTGTTGTCCCTGTGAAAGACTAAAACTAAGAGTGTGTGTGGACTCATCCATATCCTCTCTGTACTGGCTTTAATGGGTCAGTCCCACTTCAGCTTGTGCAGACAGAAAACTGAAACTCTGAGACCAGTGAAAGAGAAGCCATGAGGGAAGATGGAGAACAAGCAAACAAGCTGAGGGTTGAAAACAGGTCCTTCTAACTGTGAGGCAGCCCTGGATACAGCCAGCACGCTGACCTTATATCATGTCTGCACGTAGATAGATATTTATTTATTAACTATTTATTGACTATATTTTGCCCTGGACCTTTGGCCTGTAGCTTTTTGAAATGAAGGTGGTGTGGAATTATTTGCAGGTACATAAAGCCTTGCAGAATTCTCAAAGTGTGTGTCAAATCCAGCCTCAGCTCTCAACTTTGTTTACTTATCCTCCACTGTCACCTTGTGGTCATAAAGTGAATAACGCTGATGTCTGTTACGATGCTGGATTTAAACTTGGCATGTCTACACTTTATTTGAACAAAACACAGCTTAATTAATTGTCCAAATAAATCCTGGTATATTGTCTCCAGTTTTAGGTATTCTGGATTGTATGTGCTTTTTTTTTCATTTTTCCATTTTATTGTTGCCACTTACTTGTAGTTACTCGTTGTTTTATTATTTCATTGTTATTGTGATCTATATATTTTGGCAAAATGCATCCATGAATGAATGAATGAATGTTGTGACAACTCCTGTCTTCTTCTGATTAACTGTCTCTTTGTTCCTCAGGTGAAGTGGGTGTGGCTTGGAATTAGCCCCTGGCTGGGAGCACCTGAGCCAGTGTTCCCAGTCTCTTTAAACCTGGCTGCTCCTCACACCACAGCCGCTCATGCTCCCCACATAGCAAGCAGTCCTGGTGGTTTTTGTTTGGTTTGTTATCTTGGTTATGTCTAACTGGTTTTGCTTTTCTTTAGTTTCTTAGGTTTTGTGTTGCCTCGTGTCTTAGTTCTTATTTGGTTTAATTCAGTTTGGTCTTTTTCTTGTTTAAACCTTATGCTAATTTGATAAATATTTTCAGATTTGCCTTTTAAAATCGGTGCGTCTCCCTTTCTTGTCATGTCCTCATGAGCTGGGTTGTGAATATACAGCTATGGCATGAGCAATTTAAAACTGGGTTTTTAAGTGCATATTCCATTATTTGGTACCTGATTAAACTGATCTCTCAGACTGTTAGATGGTAAACAGGTATCTGCTAAGTCACAACTTTGCCCGAACTTATGTGTATTTGACCGTCATTTTGTTATGTTAACATCCTGTAGATTTGAACCTAAGAACATATGTAAATCTAGTATAGAAAAATACATTTCAAATGAAAAATATGTAGAAGCCTCCATTTTTATGATAAACTGCATTCATTGGCATTGTTGGGTTTGGCCTATTACACTGTCTCTGACTACCAGTTTATTATGTGTATCATTGGGACAACACTACACTATACGTTATATCAAACTGCAGATACATTTAAAGTGCATAATCTCCTGATGAACACTGGAATACTTTTTGAACCGGATATAAGACAAAAATCCAGATTTTGTTTCCTTTTATTACTCAGAGTCAGATAGGAGGCAAATGTTTTAACAGAAGAAATAAAGGAGTGACAAAAATCTCAAAAGAATTTAATTAAATGATGGACATTACTTTCCTTTTTAGCTGCCACATCACTCAGATTTTCTTTTCCAGTGCATTGTTCTCCAAAATAACACATGAGCGAAACAAAAGCGCTCATTCTTCATTGTCCAGATGCGTCCTCCAGCCACTCCTGGGATGTCCACTGCAGGGGGTCAGAATGTAACACCACCCATCAGTCTTTGGGTCTTAGGTGGTACTCTTCATCTCCATTGCTCTGCTCTGAAAGGTCCTACAAGGACGCATCTTCATCTGGGCCATGAACCACTTGAACCGGCTCCTCTAACGCAAAGCAGCAGGACGCCAATTCTGACCACTTTCTGAACTCCTACACAAACATCTCAGCTCAGCCACAATGTGGAGGTATTTCTGCTGCTTGTTATAAGTATATTACTTTTTTTTTAAAAATTTCATTACATATTTCTAAACCAAATTTTATAGTAATTTATTATTTATTCAATTTGCCACGGTGGGAATTGCTGTAACAGTAAGTGAAAAACCAAATAAAGTCATTCAGACGAACACAAAGGGGTTCATATTATCTTTACTATTAATATCCTTTTTAAAAATTACATTGACTGCAACCAAAAAAAGAAAGAAAAAGAAAATGGTCTGTCATTGATTAACTTCTTCGGTTTAAGAAAATAAGTCAATATCTTTTAAGAAAGACCCAGATGTTGTTAAAAGCCTCGAAGGAACTTATCAGGAAAAGTCTATTTCTCTCAAACATAAAACCTCAGGAATCAATTCATTTATGTCCATTTACAAAGATGAGCAAGCAGCAAGCAAGGAGCGGTAAATCTGCCTGGCAAGCAGGGCAGTGAATATGTTCAGAACTTATTCCAAAAATGATAGTAAAGAGATTAGGGTTTTCCTGAATGCACAGCCTATTTCACATATAATAATTATAAATGTGGGCATGATCAAATAAAATAAAATCAAATTTATTTATAAAGTGCTTTTCACACAAAAGTAACACAAAGTGCTTTACATAATAAAAACAATAATTAATCAAAGTTATGTCCAAAAGATCAAGTCGTTTATGGCACCCCTTTTTGGACAAAAATATAATGAAAAACTATTTGATTATAGCAAGTGTTAGTATTAAGCTAATACATCCACAACATATAACTAATTTAATAAAAATTAAGCCAAAATTAAAAAGATAAAATAATTAAGTTATTCATTTATTAAGTTTTCTCTGATACACACAAGCGACTCTGCTGTCCTTCTCTGTACACTGTTGTGTATTTATAGACTCTCAGTTATTCATCTAAACGACTATATGTATTCAAACATGACAGCATTGCGTGTTTGGTGCACCTATAAATACACTTATGGAAGATTTGGATCACAAACATCGCAGCCAGTTCTTCTATATCAAGTTGTGAGTAATTTTTTTTTGTTTGTTTTTTTTGCTTTTTCTCAGTATTCATGAATCCTTTTGTTTGTTTCTTCCTTCCATACTGTGATGCACCACATGGTTACACACGATATTCCTCTGCTTCATAGTGCACCAGTGCACTAGTAGTGCACGCTTTGGGTGCATGTCCTCATTTACACTTGGTGTTTTTGCAGCGGTGCTGAAGCAATGACATCCAAACATAAAATGCAAATAGGGCTTTTCACCAGAGAGGATGTAAAAAAAAAAAAAAAAAAAAGACGACAACAAGCAAGCATGTTTCAAGAAGACAAAACCATAAATTTGTATGCGTCCACCCATGCTCACACCCAGCAAAGCATTTCATCTGATGCTTAATGCCCTATAAATTTTGTGAAAAGGAATATAAAAGTTTTACTGTCTCAGTTTCTTTTTTTCCTTCTTTCTTTTGGGTTGTGTAGCAAGTCTGAAATGCATGGATAATGCATGGATAATAACATTTGATTTTTTCTGTCGGGAAGGGGGGGAGGGAGGGGGGAGGGGGGGGGGGGGGGGGGGGGGGGGGGGAGGGGGGGGGGGGGGGGGGGGGGGGGGGGG
>JBAMYA010047396.1:0-10432 GCA_037176975.1 Arrhamphus sclerolepis
TTATTATTATTATTATTATTATTATTATTATTATTATTATTATTATTATTATTATTATTATTATTATTATTATTATTCTTATTATTATTATTATTATTATTATTATTATTATTATTATTATTATTATTATTATTATTATTAACTATTATAATGCTCAGCTGATCCCTGTATGTTCTGCAGCTAAACTCAGTACCAGGAAGAACACACAAGATCCCTTCACCTCTGGCCTTCATGGGAGGAAAAAAGGATAAAGTTTTAGCTATTATGATTTAGTTGGGTACTCTTTCTATGTAAGTGTTACACTAGTGTGCAAGTAGATTAGTTCAGATCTTTAGGTGCAGAACTCTTAAACAGCGAATACAGAAGAAAACTTTCTGGGGGAAAAAAGTTCTTTTTTCAAAGTTCTTTTTTATCATCCCATCGTTGATCCATTGTGGATCAGCTTCTTAAGAGACAATACTTCAGTTTTGTGGCTGTATTCTGTCATATTTCTTTCACGCGAAACACAGAATTCTGCAACCAGCAGGAAGCTGCAGAGTCTTAAAGTTAACTGTCGAATATTTTCACTAAGCATTAACAGTAACATTGCAGTTTGTGAGTCCCAACTTACAGAATTTTAGACCTTAAATTCCCTTGAAGTTGACTTTTCATGTCTGTTTTATAAAGTGTTTTTTTTTTAAACCCTCCTCCTCCTCCACCGCAGACTGAGATGAGGAGAATTAATGGCTCATTCTAAAAGAGGAAAAAAACATCAGTGATGATGACTTTTTAGCAGCAGATTTAATATCTTCTTCCGCCCTGTGTCTGCAACCAAATGTTAGGATAAAACTTTCTCTGCTGCTGGTTTGGTAACCTTAACAACAGGTCAAAAAAATGCAGCGTCGTAAAAACGAGTAGTAAGATTTTGGGAGTTCAACAGTGCACACTTACAATAGGCAGATAATTAGGAAGGCTAATGCCATCCTTCATGACGGCTCCTATCCTTTGCTCTCTGAGTTCCAGGTTTTGCCTTCTAGTTCAGACTTCCTTTTATAAAAAGCAACGATACATAGTCCTTCATCCCTACAGCCATTTCCCTTTTGAATTCAGGACAGGGTAGGAGGAGTCATACCTGACTGATATTCTGTGGCTTCTCACAGTCAGACGGGGTTTTTTTGTTTGTGTATTGTTGTGTTTTGTTTTGTTTTTTCCCCATATGATGATGATGATGATGATAGCAGCAATTGATAATATGCACTGATTGCACGTTTCCAGTTTAGTATAGGCTATTTTAGTCGCTGCTACAGATGTTGTTTCAGCACACTGTATTATCCCTCCCTTTTGGACTTTTAGCTTTTAAGTGTAAGCCTTGTATATTCTTTATGATTTTTACTTGCTGCAACACTAATTGCCCTACGGTGACAAAAATAAAGCTGAAACTGAAACTGAAGCTGACCTTTCTTTTTAATGAAGCCTTTAACTCTGTAGTCTCTCAGACCACCTCTGGCTGCTGGGGAAGAGGAATAAGTATGTTGTACACAGAGCATCTTCAATTCTTCATCTTGTCTCTATTGTCTATGTCTCAAATTGTTCCGGATCATTTAAATAGCATTAACACTTTTTATCTGTAGTTGCTTTACCTTCTCCTCCTGCAAGTCCTGCCATGGTCATGCAGGGTCCTGCCATGATGATGTTGGGTCCTACCATGATGATGGTGGGTCCTGCCATGATGATGCTGGGTCCTGCCATGATGATGCTGGGTCCTACCATGGTGATGCTGGGGTGCCATGATGATGTTGGATCCTACCATATTGATGCTGGGTCCTACCATGTTGATGCTGGGTCCTACCATGATGATGTTGGGTCCTACCATATTGATGTTGGGCCCTACCATGTTGATGCTGGGTCCTGCCATGATGATGCTGGGTTCTACCATGTTGATGCTGGGTCCTGCCATGATGATGCTGGGTCCTACCATAGCGATGCTGATTGCTACCATGGTGATGCTGGGTCCTACCATGGTGATGCTGGGTTCTACCATGATGATGCTGGGTCCTACCATGGTGATGCTGGGTCCTGCCATGATGATGCTGGGTCCTACCATGGTGATGCTGGGATGCCATGATGATGTTGGGTCCTATCATGATGGGCAACATGGTAGTTCGGTGGTTTGCACTGACACCTCTCAGCAAGAAGGTGCCATTGGATCTTGGTTCAGTTGTTCTCCTTGTGTCTGTGTAGGTTCACCCTGGGTACTCTGGTTTACTCCTAACCCAAAGACATGCTATCTAGGCTAAGAACAAAGTTCTGTCTAGGTGTAATTTACAAAAATTATAGTGTAATTAGATTCATGGGAGTAATTACTTGAGTAATAGGAGTAATTTGGTCAATTGCATAGTTGGGTCTTGTTGATGTGTGTGTGTGTATGTGTTGCAGTGAGAGACAGCATTGTAAAAGCACCTTGAGTGGTCTCTGGACTAGAAAGGTGCTGAGAAGCACGTTGTTGAAAAGAAGAAGCTGCTGGGTTGTTGTCCCAAACTGGAGCCCACTGAGGAACACATGGGATACATGAAGACTTAGTGGCTTGTGACGTAAACACTTGAGTGGAGCTACTGGCCTGCAAATATGAAAAGGTGATAATGCCTTTAGAACGGTGGTAGGTAGGACTAATGTAAACTGTTGAGAAGCTAAGTATTATCAAATACTACAATTTAAAGTCTTCTATGACTCAAAGCTGTTTATCTAAATGCAAAGAAAATATATTATCTTCACTCCTTACACATCATATTGGCATGTTTTGCAAATAAAGGCCACAAAATTAAAAGAGAAAGAAAAGGTTGGTGGAAAAACATATTTATTTTGTTGCAGGCACAGCTGGTTGTATCATTGTTTATGGTTTCTGTTGCTCCTGTTTTCTCTGTAATGTGTGGTGGTTTATACTCTTGGTTTTCTCTGTGTTTGATCTGTCTTTTACTTCCAGCTGCTAACACCTTTCATTGTCTTGCTTCTTTATTGCCACCGGTTTGTGTTCACCTCATTTGTCCATACACTATAGGCATAGTCCTCTCCCTGTTGTCAGTACTTTTATTGGTTTCCTGTATCTCTGTCAGACTGTATAAAGTTAACAGGACAAATCCTATATGACATCACCCATATGTTTTTGAATAAAGTTAGTTGGAACACAACCACCTCACTTCAGTTACCTCAGGACAATATGAAAAACACTATTGTTGAGGTGCTCAACTGATTTTTCACCCTTTTTTGTGCTTTACTTGTAATAATTAAAACATGGCATGTCACCTCTTCTTCACATTTTAAAAACAAAAAGTCTACAAGCATAATGCTACCGAAAATAATTAAAGAAGGAGAATGCATTCAATACAGCTAATCAAAAGAATGATATAATTTCTCCAGTTTTTCCACATTGCACTACATAAATCACAGGAAGAAGACGTTTAGATGAAGATGTTTTTATTTCACAAGAGAAAAGGTCTTTTTCTCACAAGGTTTAAAATAATGAGTTTGTATGTGCAAAACATGTCTATTTTAAATCAGACACAGATGTTGTCATCCGTGACAACACAAACGGCCCTACCAACATTGAGGACGACACTGAAAATGACGAAGCAGCAAGTTATAAAACATAGTCCGTGGACACTTGGTTATGTGGCTATTGTGTTGCAGTAGAACTGTTTGGGCTCTAATTGTGAAAATTGTACTGCTCAGTGTCAAAAATTTGATGGCAGAGTCCTACTGAAGGTTGCCGTGTGCTCTTTTGTAACTGTCAGTGCTCATAATCCTTGAGAGGATGCAAGCTGTGAACAGAGTCTTTAAAAAAAATAAGAGCAGATAAAGGAGAGGTCGTTGTAGGCAACAGACAGTTCGTCGGTGCTATGGCAACAGCAGGCTGGTACAATAGGTTTCTCAGGCACAGAGAGAGGGGAGGAGATCAGGGATGAATGAGAAGGGAGGTGGAGATGAAAATAAAGACGTGGGGAGTCTGGATGAAAGAAAGTAAGCTGTGCTTTCTACTTATTTGTTACCTGTCATCGACTCATTAACGCTTCTTGCCTCTGCTGTTCAAAAAGTCTTAATTTGCTTCAATATGACAAGAGTATTTCTGTGACTCTATAATACTGGTTTTAAACTGAGCTTAATTTCTCCTATTTACCCAGAAAAAAAAAAGTGGCAGCTTTGGAACCTCTGACACTTTTGCTGCACTTGAACTCTCCTTTTCCTCTTTGGGGAAATGCCATTACATCCAGTACCACTGCTGCAGTAAACAATGGAGGCATCCAGGCTAAAAGTCCGTCTTTGGAGAGTTGAACCTCTGTCCAAATATCTGTTTGGTCAGATTCTCCCGATCAGAATGCAGGACTAGACGGCGGTGCTCCGACCCAACAAAGGGAAGGCTGTTGGCATGCCGCAGCTGGGCTCCAAACCTCCAAGTCTATGGACCCCCTGAAGCTCTTGAAACCCTCTCTGAAAGCTCCGCATCCCCCCTGGAAGTCCTTGCATTCCACCTCTCAGCCCAAGTCCATCATGATGAGTCCTGGGTTCTCTGCGGGGCATGGTGGCCATGGCGGCGGCAGCAGCCTGGAGGGAGCGTGCTCCTGGTGGGGTGAGGTTATTATGGTTCAAATCCATGTTTGACAAGAGATGACCCAGGGAGTCCCAGCGCTGAGAAGACGGCAGGCGAATCAGTGAGGAATAACCCCGATCAGGGAACACTGTTGCTGCAGGAGTCTTGCTGGTCTCAGAGGTGAACACCTGAACCGGATCACGGTTTTCCCTCAAAGGTGGCGGTGCAGCTCTGGGCAGGGCGGGCTTCAGATAGGTTCCCCCTCGTGGGTCAGCCAAGACCTCACTGTACGGCGGAGGAGGGTCCTCCATCAGGACTGCCTCCTCATAGCAGGGTGGTTTCCCAAATACTTCTGTGTCTGAAAGAAAAAGAGAGAGAAGACTGGAGGTTAAAGGTGAGCCAGACAGAAGAACGAGGCGGAGGATGTGTACACACCAGCCAATTATATTCTACAGCAATCATCCGTACGATAACGACCACCCACAAAGTAACTGTTACGTCCTCAATGCAGCATCATTAAATTAAATCAAATTCAACATGACTCAATTACAGCGTATTGATTCCCAAAGGGGCAGCACGGTGGCTTAGTGGTTAGCAATGTTGCCTCGCAGCAAGAAGGTTCCTGGTTCGAGCCTCCACAGGGGCCTTTCTGTGTGGTGTTTGCATGTTCTCCCCGTGCTTGCGTGAGTTCTCTCCGGGTACTCCGGCTTTCTCCCTCAGTCCAAAGACATGCTTGTTAGGTTAATTGGTGTTCCTAAATTGTCCCTTGTTGTGAATGGTTCTAAGTCTACATGTGGCCCTGCGATGGACTGGCGACCTGTCCAGGGTGTACCCCTGCCTTTCAACCGGCATAGGCTCCAGCAGACCCCCGTGACCCTGCACAGGAAATAGCAGGTATAGATAATGGATGGATGGATGGATCTTCTGCCAAAGCTGTAGAGCCCATAAAATTATATTCAGGCCAGCCATACTGTTCAGGGCTTCCTTAAAGTCCTCATCTCAGATGGGAAGAAAAAGCCCCACCAAATCCTCTGTGATCAAAGGACTTTACATTGTTTTTGAGGGAAAATGGACAAGAAAGACCATACAGGCTGTTATCAGAGTAAGGTGAAGCCAGCATCTGTCATGGTATGCATTCCTCTGTAGATGGGGCTGATGGTGAAAATATCCTATATGAGAGTACAAAATTCATGTGAAAGTAGAACTCAAATTGCACTTTATTGGTGACATTCTCAATATTATTATGCAATGACAGCTTACTGGACCTACTAAAAGGTGGGAAGAGTTGATAACTCACAGTAACCATTTATATTGGTTGAAAACATTAAAATTAGATGCCTTGAGGAGGCAGAGTAGAACTTTTCTGCAGTTTGATTAATTTACTAAACTTGTCACTGCACTTCAAGAGATGAATCCATGGTTTCTTTCACCTCTCTTAATTAACAGAGTTATGGGGGAACATTTGTACATAGTTTGCTGAAAAAAAAGATCTTGATAAGAACTGTATGAGATGTGTTTAAAAGTGGAAACCAACTGAAATAATCTTTAAAGTAACACCATTAACACTGTGCAAACAGTTGCTAATAAAGCAGTAAATGTCATCCATCCATCTTTTATAACTACTTCATGTTGTTCAAAATCACATGGGAGCTAAAGCTGTTATTGGGTAAGGGTGGGGGGTGGGGTGGGGGAGTTCATAATAGAGGCACAAAGACAAACAGTTGTATGTACTCACTCAGTCGCATGGTCAATTCAAAATCAATCAACGCAATACACAGAAAGGTGGTTTCTGCTGGGAGTCAGGGGCAGTTTTGCAGGGCTTCAAACATGGCACATGTCTCCATAAGAATGGCCCTCCTTTGGATCAGGTACTTTAGCATAGTTTGTGTGTCTTGTTTATTTTTTCTTCTTTGCCCACCTAAAAACCAGAAACCCACCTAGAAAGGCCTCAACCAGGATTATAACTAGGAGCCTTTTTTGCTATAATGTGGCAGTGCTACACTACTCCTCCATGCTGCCCAAAAAATAGTCAATCTTCCCAATTAAATATATAAAACCATTCAACTTGTACTTAACTAAAGCATGTCACCTGTGATTTTTGTTTTTGTTGCTGCCACCTCAGTAGCTTTTTCAGACGTGATAAATTAGAGAAGGATTTTTTCTGAGGTTGATGAAACACACATTTAGAGTTATGGAAAAGAGATGAAAATGAAAAGAAAGGGAGAGAAACTATTTGGGCTCCATTTGTTTTCCCCTGCCCCTGGCTAGCTGACTCATCTAATTCTGAAAACACCTGTTTCTCATTTTTTTTTTTTTTTTTTGCTTTATTCCACTTTTGAGCACCCAGGGAAGCTAAGTATAGCCTACTACCTGCCTTTTCTCAGCAGAGTCCCAGTACATTTATGAACCTCCATTATTGTTTAAGCCCCTGTGGCAAACAACAATTTTGTTCAAACTTTTTTGCTCAGTTTGTACTGTGAAATAGGAAACACATAGCAGGCTCCTAGTCCCATATTTTAAGTGAAAATGATTTTGTTTTTCTCAGCTAGTGAAAGCCAGCAACCCAGACACATAATTTCTCAATTTTTTTAATTGTACTTATTTACTTTATTTATTTATTTTCAGTGAGCAGATCATGACAATACAGTCACTAGGGAGGATGCTGTGGAGGTTTTTCAACTGAGCTAAACAGTACGGAGCTGCAACATAAGTCAATAATTTGTTACTCAAAGCAAACAACCAAAACTTCGAGGCAACAGACTTAATCCTCATACTCATGTTGGATCAGTTGGAAGAGTGCGCTGTGACTCTTGGCCCTTCGGCATCATTTGCTCATTTATTTCTTACAAATTTGGGTATGATTTTGGACACCACATTCAAATTTGATCAACAATTGAATTTTGCTGTCAACACCAGCGTATTCCAGGACTGCTGGCCAAAGGGAAGTCATGTGTTTCTTGTAATGATTTTGAAATAGTCGTATATACTTTTACAATGACACAGCCTGATAAATGTGGGTTTAGAACAATCATTTCTTCATCAGCTCAGTTACTCATCTGTCACTCTTTTCTTCACTGGGAAAATAAAACATGAGCATTTCAGTTCTGGCATCGCTCCACTGGAATTCTGTCCACTTTAGAATAAGCTTTAAGATTTTATTGCTTGTTTTCAAGGTAAATAAGGTTAACAATACATTATTTGTCTGAGTTTCTTCATTTTCACAATATTAAAGCAGCATGACCTTACTGACCTGCTTAATGCTATGAAGCAAATAATAGAGCATTGTTTATATACACGCAGCTGACTATAGTTCTAACAAATAAAGAAAAATCAAAAGATAATGAAAATCTGTATCAACACTTCAGACTTAAAACTGTAAATGGAAACACCAAAGAAATTTTTAGATTAGTTGACTCTATCAACTGTTATGCCAGTTGAAACCAGAAGTTTCCATATTCTGCATACAAAGAGGTACAGCTTTGTTAGGATTACAAAATGTATTTGCTAAATGCAAGATCAATTAGATATATTTTTTCTTTTTTTAGATATATTTTTCATGGCTTAGTTCAAAGTCTACGTCTATCTTGTTAGCGTTGCCTTTAAACTGAATGACTTAGGTGTAATGGTTGAGGTTTCCTTCCACGAGCTTAGCAATAGTTTGCTGGAATTTTGGTGTATTGTTTCATTTCCTAGTATACAATGTCTCAAAAATGGATGAACCCTATAAAAAGGCTCTAAAATTAGTCCAAAATAAGGGAATCGTTAACAAAAAATCCTAAAAATAAATGATAGTGCTGGGAAATTGTTCTTTTTTTTTATTTCTGTTTCCTTTACCACATGAATTCCCTTGCGGGGATATCACTAAGTAATATTTATTCATAACCATGAAACTAATTATGGATTGCATACAAATTCCAGGAACACTATGGCTTCCATACAGTCTGTAGAGGCAGGATAGTAGTGGCATGGAGACACTGGTCTATGGCAGACATGGCTCCTGTCTCGTGTCTTTCTGTCTAAGCCTTCAGGGAAATAAGTACATCTCACTAAGGGACTTCCTTCTCTCTGCTGCCACTGGTCCAGCTCACCTGCAGGAGTGCCAGGGGTATAATCCATGCAGCAGGTGAGGAGTCAGAGAACGGACGTGACAGATATGAAAAGGGAAGCCTGTTCCGCCCACGATGCCAAAGTCTGCATACACAGCCTCCTCTTCATTTGGTTGTCACCTTTCTTCATGGCATTCTCTTTGGGTATGATCATACCAAAGGTCATCAGGCCATAGAACACACACATTGCCCACCTTTTGGTTTTCCAATAAAAAAATAAATAAATAAAAAACCTCAGCTATGTTTTAAGCACCTGTAGGCAGCAAAGTGACAGGATGATAGCTGTGTATGATACGGGGCAATAAATACAGGATGTCAAGCCTGAACATTGTCACCCTTGAAAAAGTAGTATGATTGCCTTTTTTAATACACAAACACTAATGTTGAGTAAAATCCACCCAAAAAGAATTTTACTCTCAGTCACTAACGTCCCACCCAAACACGTCCCAGCTGACAAAGACAGGGATGGGAGTGGTGAAACATGCCTACCGTTGATGACATTAGTGACCAGACTAATAGCAGCGCTTATATTTACTCTTCATGTGATCAAAACATGTGTGCAGGCATATAATTCGATTCATTTATCAGTAGAAGAGCCTTTTTAATAAATGCAATAATTCAGTTATATGTGTTAATTAAGGTATTTTACTTATTTCCTTTTGTGCAAGTTTGAGACATCTCCTTCCAGAGGTGGAGAAAGTAAAGAGGCCTGGTCATGTGACTGTAGCAACTCTATGCTACTCAGGTCTGAGTCAGCGAGAACAGCCAACAGCAGTACGTTTTGTTTTTTTTGTTGTTGTTTTTTGTTTTCCCTCTGTTCTTTATTTAGGTTTGCTGTCCTCCACCCCCTGGAGCCAGCATGCTGCTGCTTAAATGGAGGGACACTGAGTTGCACATGCATCACAGGTGTGCAATCAGTCCCTCGCTGGTGCTGTTTCCTGAGCCATTACAGTGATCATTCACACTAGTTACATGACATTGAAACAATTTAGAGGAGACAACCTATTGTTTTATTTTAAAAACTGCTTTGGCTGCCCAAAGCTGAAAAACACTTTTAGAGCTTCCAGAACTTTTTTTTAAGACCAGCAACATTTGGATTAAAAGTGTTAAGAGTACACATAAAAAGAAACGAGGTAGGTGTAGGTGTTGTGGAATTTTGTTGGAGAAACAGTGTAACACTTGTAACACTACAGATCAGGTCAGTTGAAGGAAGAACACTCAGAAAGTTGCTCAGTCAGTTTGAACTATCTGCATATTTAAAGAAAAGCTCATTCATAAGTAGCAAACATCATTTTTTCCGGGTTGAAGGTCACTATGGGCAAACAACTCTGTGCTGTACTGGTTTGAAAAGGAGGCATGTGTGGGGTAAACACACACAGGTGGAGCCAAAACAGGGGCCATATTGGGGGCCTTGTGGGCAGTCCACTGTTGTGAGCTTTCCTGCTGTCATGAAATGCAGGGCACAAGAGGGCCTCGTAGTTTGGGGCCCAGATGGAGCTTGTGTGGGCTGCCCATTCCCAGCCCAATGGGTACACTGTGGGACCCACTGTGAACCGCATTCTGTTTACTGTTATAGTAAATTCCATACTGACAGAAATTTACGACTTCCTATGGCTTTGTTAGGCCGCTGCCAGCCAGGTCGTTCATTTGGCAGTCTGATTAGGAGTGGCTGCGTTGCGTTACTTGATCTTGTCAGAAGAAGTCTTTTAAAAACATATATCTAAAAATTACTATGTAAAACAGGATGTAAAACAGAAATTTTAAT
>JBAMYA010047397.1:0-10432 GCA_037176975.1 Arrhamphus sclerolepis
TTCTTCCACATTATTTTTGGTCTCCATTTAAAGCATTTGAGATCATTTTTACTGAGATCATTCTGCTCATTTTTCCCCCTCACCAATCAAGTTTTTAAATCAAAGTACGCTGCTCTTTTGAAAAATGTCTGGAACAACAATTTTAGGGCTTAAATTCCAAAATGTCCACCAGACAATAAAATTTGACTGTGTGCTAGTCGAGAAAAGCATGATTTTAAGAGAAAAGCAATATTACCAGAATGTAAAACTTTTTTTTTTTTGCCTTAATCCTCAAATAAAGGGTCACCTGTTTGACACCTAGTTTTTCAGAGAATGAATGACCTCACTAACTGAACAACTTAATAATCATTTTTCTTCACGTTCTATAAAGTAATTTGAAAAACATGATAAGGTTTTTGCGTGTTTAAAAATACAATTCGTGATAAAAATTTTGTTAAATGGCCACTATCTTGAGCACACTGGCTGTAAATATAATTTACCTACCTTGAAAGTATTTGCCACATATGAGGCAGGCGTAGACGTTAATGTGGGAGAGAGAGATGGAGCAGAGCTTCTCAAAGTCGAAATCCAGCACACTCCTGCATAAATAAAAATAAAGAGCAGCAGATCAGAGAAGTTCGGTGGGTAAACGTGCTAACTAGCATTTAGCGCTAATATTCAACTGAAATTAACCTGTTTATGGTGTCCAGATAAGGACAGTGGCGGCTTCTCCGGTCTTCTACTGCAGGTCCTCGACCTATTTTGACTTTCACTGCAACAAGAAGTGAAACACATCAAAGAGAATCAACCTACATACAAGCAAATCAACTAGCATGCATGCTAGCTAGTGTAACATTTACAATGTTTAGTGGAGGATATGTATATACAAATTATGCAGTTAAAAAAAAAAACTCGTGCCTTTATAAACTACAGATAACTTTTGACCCGTGTCACTCAATAGACCTGTGCCTATATTTGAATATACTGTTATTTTCGATTAGCCAAACCCGGCTAACCAACAGGTAAGACTCACGTTGGAATAAAAAAAATATACTGACCTTCGTCTTCGTTATCATCATCGTCCAATTCAGCCTCTCTCTTTCTCTTTAAGGACGTCATTGCAGCTGTTTGCACTATTAAAGTCGAAAGAATGTAGAAAACAAAACGTTTAAGTGATTTAGGAGCGATGATTTCCCGGTTTGACGGGAGCTCATCGAAACTCGCGGCGGTTATGCGTCGAAGAGACGGTAGAAAACCAAAACCTAATCCGGAGTTTAAACAAATATATATCTTTACGAGTTTTCTTATCCGTGCTCTGATAAAGGTGCCAAAGCCAATAAGACACTGGCATACATCTAATGTACAGTCTTGTGTATTTTTTACAGGCAAGTGGAGTATACTAGTGAGTGTTTAATGCAGATTTTGACTCCGTGTAAACTCCGGGAATGTTACATCTGGACAACGATTTACCATTAGCTGGCTATCTATTAGCTCTTTGTCAGTTCTCTAATTGAGACCTGTAATCATTTGATCATATTTACTGCACTTGTATTGACAGTGTTCTCCGAAATGGATATTTTAAGTGATAACGGGGGGCATGAGCTGAAATACAAACCCGGAGGCCGCTTGGATATGAGCCACGGCTTCCTACAACATATCCGGAGGAACCAGAAAGCTAGGTGATTCCCTCAACTCCTGTTAGCTGATGCTAGCTGGTGATGGAGAAAAAAAACGTTTGTTAACATAAAATACAACAAAATAGTCAGCTGCTGCCACACATTTAACTGGCAGGTCGAGCTTTTGGCGAAAAAAAGAGGAACAGCCATGAGCAGTGATAACTACAACCGATTTAAGGTTAAAGTGTAAAGGCAGATCGTGTGGGCCTGTTGACCAGTTATTGGTTTAAAGGCTGAGGAGTAGTTGCAAAACATAAATATACCAATCCCATATGTTTTTAAAGATTTTAATAACATGAAAATACGACAGTCCGTTTCCGTACGTTGATTACAATTGAGTTGAAACGTGGAGAGAGGATTGGTCAAATGGTTTCACGTTTTTAATAACATACTGTCTGGTGCTGATGTTGTATGTTGGACATTTGTACTGCACCGTTTGAAACTAATGACACAGCAGCGTTGTATTTTTGAAATGCCGTTTGCCTTTCGTTTTTAAGAGATGATTATGATAAAGAAGTAAAGCAGGCCAAAGAGCTTCAACGGCGGAGACACACCACGACCCCGAGAAGACCCCGCCGACCTGACATCCCAGTGTATAATCCCCGACAAAGACGTAAGATTGATGTGACCCTTTTTAGATTTCTGCTGATGGATGCATCTAATCAAGGGAAATGCGATGTGTTTGTTATTTATTTATTTATTCATCCACCCAGACGGTTCAGAGCCAGGGACTGGTACTGAAGCTGAGGAGTGGAATGAGAGTGGGTCAAGCACAGAGACTGAAACCCAGGGGACTGAACTCTTCTGGCTTGACTATCAGGCGGACTCTGGTACCATTACATCTTTCCTTGTGCACAAGGTTAATCCAAATACCTTTGCTTGACAGTTCTGGCTCTTTGGCTTTTTCGACATTTGTTTTAATCCCCTTGTGCTGTTTCTTTTTCAAGGCGGATGAACCCGAGAAGGTGGTAGAACGTGTCGCAGAGAAGAACATCCTGAATTCAGCCATGAGGGCAGCTCTTGAAGTTAGAATTCGAAAGGAAATTGACAAAAGACGAGACAAACGCTGAATAATCTTGTCAAACTGAAAATGACGACAACAGAGCAATGCAAACAAAGCAGAGCAAGGCTGCATTTGCAATTCAGATTTCCTCCAAAGCTTTAACACTTGTGTGGTAGGAGTATAATGAGGACTCTGCTGTTGTGTACAGTGACGGTTGGCAGAGAATACTACAGCCGAGCCATCTATTGTTTTTCAAGGAGAGGGGATAGCATTTATCATGTCATCATGTTTACATTTTTATTTTTATTTTTTACATCTTAACAACTCTGGATTGTTTTGCATATCCCTGGTCACAACACTCACATGGAGCTCTTGACAGAGAGCCCAGCAAACTTTTTTCCTCAACTGGTCCTATGTCCTGTGATCAGGTCCTATGTTTCTTGAATTTAAAAAGATACAGTTTTTATTTTTAAAACAAGATGAATTTTCAATGGTGTGCTATCAAAAGGGCATAAGTATATCAGCAATATTCTGCTTTGTTTTGTTTTATTTTTTTGAGTCTTCTTTGTTTATTCTAATTGTTTTTCCTAGTAGGTGAAACTTTGAAATATCTAAATGTGGCAACTGTGTTTGAAGTTTTTTGTGTTCCTCTTAATTTATTTTTGAATTGTTGAGAGACTTATTTTTGATACTGTAATTTGAGAACAGAACTTTACATATAAAACTTCAATACAGAAAAGCCATTGATTGCTTTCCAGTTGTGTCTGGAAGTGCACTTACGGGACTGACCAGCCATAAAATGTGAATGTGTTTTTGTTACTGTCTTGATGTTATACACATGTTGTATGCTTGTTTAAAGAAGAAAAAAAAAGTTAACACGTTTATATACTCTTGTATATATATTTGTATCATGAAGTGTTAAGCGTTTTTAAACATTGGCACAAATGAAAATTCAGCTTCAGTTGACCCACATGCTTCATGTCATGTCCTCAGCAGGTGGCAGCAGCAGACAGCCTTCTAGGTCTGAGGGCCCGCCTTCTCTATTTCCATGTGCTTTAACAGGTTCTTCTGCTAGGTGATCATTTTCATTCTTCTGTCGCAGTGAAATGTTAATTTATACATCGCATCAAGGGCATTTATCATCCGTTCACTACTTTCAGGTGTAACAGAAGATGTAGAGCAAAGGTATGAATGTAGAGGTATGCTTTAGGATATCACAGATGGGTGTTGTGTGCTGCATGAGTAGTGAACTCTACACAAGAAGTTATTGTGACACGAGGCAGGGTGACATGGCTAGTGCAGATTGACCGAGTCTTGCTATCTTACATGTGTAGACAAACCCTGTGTGCATGTGTAAAATAGGTGGTTTCACTTCAGCCCTACTTTGACTGGGTTTGGAGTTAAATATAATTATTATATATAGTAAGTTCATTGTTAATTGAGACTGCTAAACTTGATCTTCTAACTTGGAAAAAAAACAACAACTCAAAACAGATGTCAAGAGTCCAAGTATTTTTCAGATGATTATGTTCTTAACAGTTGTTATCAATTAGTTAACAGCTGATTGCACGTTGTCTCACCAGTTGCGATGATGCAAGCTAGAACTAGTTTGGTATGTAGTGTAAAACCTCCCTCCAGTTAAACTCGTGATTTATGGAACACACAAGTCTGACTTGAGGAACATACTGTACGTTATAAAACAGTGCTTAAAGTGTGGATCTGTTTGATTGGAAAATCTTTCATCAAAAAGGTCAATAGTTCTTTTAAAACTTGAAAAATGAATTGCAGCATATGGGTTAAACAGCTGCCATTAAACAGGCAAATCACTGCGCTTGTAAGGAGGGAACAGAAAGTTCCACTATGATTGCCTGGCCATGGAAAAGCACTGTTCATTTTAGTGTTCTTTAGGGCAGACGAGCTGTTGATTTATACCATGGTGCGATTTAAAGTCATTGTTTTCATTAATGCTTGAAAATATGCAAGCTTCATCCTCTAGACACATGGCGTGCCAAGTCTTTACAGCGTTATGCAAAACTTTGACAAGGCGAATAGTGAGCCCTAGAAAGCTATTGGTGCAACAGAAACACTCCCCTGCTGAATGTCAACGCCCTGGAGCTCTTTTCATTCCACAGAAAACACGTGTCTAAATTAAGAGAGTGAGAATGCTCTCACATGTCTCTTACTCAGTTGCTCACCAGTGTATTCCCAGTTTGTTTTTGTTTTGTTTTTTTCTGCGTTTTTCTCCGAGTTGGCTGGAAATGTCTCAATCGCAGCTCCCACCTTCACAAAAACCACAACATTAGTGCAGCTTCGTGTGAGCAAATTAAGTCATAGCCTACAGGGAAACACCTGTTGTGAAAATGCAAGATATTTAATTTTGGGAAGAACTAATCGAGACAGACAGGACATATTTAGAAATACTTAAATTATAACCTACCTATGTGACACATACAAGATTAAAATTCTAGCTGCCTTTAATGATTTGTTCCTCTTTATTATAAGAGGCACACAGTGCAATTCACAGTAGATGTTAAAATACACAAATGGACCCAATGCAGACACCAGAGCGTTGCCAGTAGTTCAAATTATTCAAATACTGGAAACAAACAAAAAACATTTTTTAAACATTAATAAAACATAAACCTGCCCTAATCTGAAAACTACAAATGGAATACAGAAATGAAATTACGGTATTCTAAATACATATTTTTTAAAAGTGTAATTTTTGTGTTTTCATTTTAACTGTAAGTGGTTGTTTTGAGTTTGTTGGGTTTTTTATTTTAATTCTTCTTAGCTGAATAAAGCAAGCTCAGAGGTGTTGCATAAAGTGCTTTAGATTTTAAGATGGGTTACTTACAATGACCCATTGAAACTAGTCACACAATAACAAAAGGTCAGAAATTATTATGCAACCACTGAAAACACAATCATAACTTTCCATCTGACACTAAATGAATTAAATGGCCACATTCAATCAGCTGCATCTTAAATCTGCATTCATAATATTGCCACCATATCATCCATCCATCCATTATCTATATACCCACTTTGTCCTGTGAAGGGTCACGGGGGTCTGCTGGAGCCTATCCCAGCTCACTGTGGGCGAAAGGCAGGGGTACACCCTGGACAGGTCACCAGTCCATCACAGCCACCATATCATGTAGTCATATAATGTAATGTGAAAAAAGTCAGAACTTTTGACTGAAAATGCTTATCAGTGTGGTCCATGGATACCTAAAAAGTAAGTAATCTAAAAAAGAAAAAAAGAATGTAATTTACACATGATGTACAAAGTACAGGGAACATTTTAAATATCAAACAACTGAGTTGTCTTTTAGTTAGCCACATTTTCATGTGAGAATTCTCGCTGAACCGAAATCAATTCAAAGTTAGTATCATTATCAGTTTACAGTGAAAGGGAGAAATCTATCTATGCAAAAATCTAAAAAAAGAAAGAGTCTCTTTTCGGTCTCATGATGAAGTACAGAACACTAGCAGCAATTTCCTCCTGCCATTGCATCAGCTGTCACCTAATCCTTGAAACAAATCCCATTGACCTGAGCTGAACAGTTTCAGTTTTACACACTGTAGTCCTGCGTTAAGTGTGAGAAAACTGAAGAAACTGTGATATATTAT
Organism: Arrhamphus sclerolepis; assembly: GCA_037176975.1. Taxonomy (NCBI): domain Eukaryota; kingdom Metazoa; phylum Chordata; class Actinopteri; order Beloniformes; family Hemiramphidae; genus Arrhamphus; species Arrhamphus sclerolepis. The sequence goes on from JBAMYA010047397.1 coordinate 6,295, forward strand.
CTGTCAGTCCAAAACAATATTTAGTCTTATCATAATCTTGTTTTGATAATGGTTTGTTTGGTCTCATGTGTGACGTGAGCACAAGCAGTGCCCAAAGAGCCTTCTGTTTTGGGGGGAAAAAGTAAGCATTTCTTGCCTCACAGAGAATGAAATTTTACCATCGACCTCATCCGAGTGAAGCAAAAAACATATACGCAAGTAACATGAGCTGAAATGACTGCAGATCAATAAGAAAAATCTGAATTTCTATCAGTGCATGCTTATGTGTAGCAATGGCATTTCAGCCATGGTTGGCCGCCTTCATCAGTGCTGCAGCAGTGTTGTAGTGGTCAATGATCCTTCCCATTCATGGCAGTGCAAGTTTAGCCCACCTCCCGGGCCACCACCATTCAGCTATAAATAGACTTTTGGCTGAACCGGTGTGGTAGTGAAAAGACACAGCTGCTGTGGTTGGTCTGGGGTCGTGGTGGTGTTACATGAGTGTAACTCATAGCTTGGTGTACTGTAACTGTAGTGACATGCAGGGCCAGATTTCAGGGTGAAGGTCACAAGACGCCATTAGGAAGGAAGACGTGTCTACATGACAAGCAGTGTACTCTCCGCTGCTGATATAACACTTCTTCTGCTCTGCACTTGGTCCCTGGGAGCCATTTCATTCATTCATTCATTCATTCATGCATTCATTCATGTGAAAGAATCCCACATTTTGCTATCTTTTTGAAGGTACACTGGGCCCTTATTTAAATGGGGAGACTATACATATATATATATATATATATATATATGTGTGTGTGTGTATACACACACACACATATTTGGACTCGAAATATAAACATGTTTGATTAGTTTGTGGGTGCCCAAACGTTTGCATTGTACTGTATCTGCAGGTGAATGTTTAACACACACACACACACAAAACATGGTGTTGGCTGACAGGCACTGATTAGCGTGCACAGCTCAAACATGTTGCAGAGAGTATTTCAGCTCTCAGCCACTGTAAACTACTTATATTCCTGTTTTTGCTCCCTTTGAACATCCCGTGCCTTATTTTCTGTCTGCACTTTGGTGTGTGCAGGTTCTACCAGTCAGACAAGCTCAGTTTCATTGGTGCAAAAGTATAAATACACAACGTAGAACAGAGCAGAATACTATAGCTTACTTAAAGCACACAGGGAACACAATACAGGTTCAGCTCTAAGTTACCAACTTGAAAGCTTGAAAAGGATGCGTTGATATCACAGAGTAACAGTTTGCATTGCACACATCTTTCACCTTTACACTCATCTGTGATGGAGTGGACAAGTCGGGAGAACATTTCCGATAAACTGATTCAATTTAGTTTATATTTCCCATTGCCTATCAGATGTTTTTGACAGGTTTTCAGATTTGTTTGTGATGTTGATATGAGTCATTTCCATGTTCATAATGATGTGTAATAAATTTACTGATATTTTTCTACATGTCATCAATCAGTGAATAATAAACAATCTCAACAACTGCAGTTTGTGCATCATCTAAATCACATCCAAAATGATGAATCATAAAACTTGCAACGTGCAATATATTTTTTGCCCCTAAACAGGACTATGTAGTATAACTAAGGATTAATTCTGGATTCATTCAGAATTATTCTGTTTTGTTTTTTATGGATATGATCCTAAGGACCCCCTTGAAAACAAGATAAATAAATAAATTAAAATAAATAAATAAACAAACAAATAAATTCATGCAGACCGGTATATGGCAAAGTTTTAGATGATCTATGTATTTGTTCTTTGTCAAGAACCAAGAGCTGATTTGAATTTTTTATTTTTATTTTGTAAGCAACACTTTATTTGTTGGATTGCAAAGGAACAGCATCTTTTAGACCAATTGTCAATGTTTTTCAAAGTAAATGTAATTTCCCTGAAGGGTTGATTTGAATCTTTAAGGATCAGAATGTCCTTTCGTGCTAAAAGCCTTTTCTCAAAAAACAGAACAAACATGCACGTGAGCAAACAGAGTAATGTGATCACAGTGTTGAACCCAGCGCATGGATGTGACCTCGAAGCCTGTGTGGTCATGCATCCAAGCAATAAGACAAAGAGCAGGAAGATAACGTAAATCTTTGTTTGCTGTCCTTGAATATATAAGATATAGTTAAAAGAGATTTCATATCAGACATGTTCTGACAACCTTTTGCAACCTGTTTGGCTTCAGTCAATAACTCATTGGCATTTTTAAGTCATATCCAAGTATTTTCCTTATGTACCATAAAATACCATAGACCTCAAAATCAAGTGTTAACAGGCAAGTTATTAAATGCTGCTGCTATAAATACTGCGTGTATGATATACCTTCTCAGTTCACATATTTATGGAATAAATCCAACATGTCATTCAAAGGTTTTTTTATTTCCCAAGATATAAAAGCACATCGTCCTTTAGTCTTCACCGAATCTTTAAAATTAGGTAAATAAAACTACAGTTTAAAATACAAAGTATTGTGTGAAAAACTAAGCAAAGCTTAAGTTTGATCAAGTTTGATTTGAAGTTGTGCTTGCAGTGCTTTGTAATTACACTGTTACTCCAATATGCTTTCTTGTGTGCAGAGCTACAGTGTTTAGTTTAGATATGGTGACTGAAGCTGGATCTTCCTTATAATCGTTGTCACGTCCAGCGTGACATAACATCGTATGAGCTTGAACATGGACGGGGAAATACTAGTTAGAAATAAGTAACAGGTAACACAATGCTACCAAGCAGACCAGTCACAGTTGCTGTGTTCTCTGTTAACCCTGATGTACTTACATTTCTGGGGACATTAATGCCAGGCATAGGGTTACAGTGTGGGGTCCCCAGCTATGACGTACTTATGTCACTGCCTTGATTCAACACAATAGTATAAATCAAGCATTACTGCTTTCAAAAGACTTGAGAGGGAAAGTAACAGAGTGGGGCGTTTAATCAAATCTGCTCAGTTTGTTGTTCACCAGTAAGTGTGTAAACTTCTGTAGGAACACAGTTACAATTCCAGCAATTGCTGCTTCTCATCAAACTGGGGGAAAGAAACAAAAACAAACACAATATATAAAACAAACATGACAGTTAGTGTAAAATAAGAGGGGCAATGATACAGGCATGCAGCCACAGGACCTGTGGCATCTTGAAGTCTTGAGTGAACTCTTCGAAATATGAAAGTATTAAAGACTCAAATATGAATCTTTTGAGTGTTTAGTTGCTCGCATGCTTATTTACATCAATGTTTCAAGGATCACAAGGAGATCTCTTAATGCATGACTTATAAAGGTTGTATCAAAGTACTAAATGTGCTGATTCATGAGCTGTGAAATGGCCATTGAGTAACAAAATCATATCCTGCTGCTGCTAATCTCTGTTATAAAATTCAAAGTTCACTTTGAAACATGCAGTTTCTAGTTAACCAGGGTCAAGAATGCAGCTGTTCCTGATGGAACTTCAATGATGTGAGAACTGGTGGTAAATTGTTAACACCAAAACCACCATGAGGTCACTTTGACCTCTCACAAATATTAAAATGCATGAACTCTGTTTGAATAAAACCCTTTGTCTCTAAGTCAAGATTCTTTGTCTCTGTTCTTAAAAGTGTGTTATGCATCATCTTATGTGTTTAGGGGATTCAGAAATAAAATAGAGGGAAAAAAAAGAGTGGTTTTACATAGAACTGTCATGAAGCCATTACTCCTAATACAAAAATGGTAACTAGACTGTATTTCTATAGTCTATTATATTATTATAGCCAAAGAACTCAACAACAGAAATGCCATGCGTCTCCCCCACTTATATGTATATCCATCCATCCATTATCTATACCTGCTATTTCCTGTGCAGGGTCACGGGAGCCTATCCCAGCTTACTTTGGGCGAAAGGCAGGGGTACACCCTGGAGCCAGTCCATCGCAGGGCCACATACATACATACAACCATTCACACTCTCATTCACACCTAAGGGCAATTTAGGAACTCCAATTAACCTAACAAGCATGCCTTTGGACTGTGGGAGGAAGCCGGAGTACCCGATGAGAACCCACGCAAGCACGGGGAGAACTCCACACAGAAAGGCCCCTGTGGAGGTTCGAACCAGGAACCTTCTTGCTGTGAGGCAACAGTGCTGACCACCAA
>JBAMYA010047398.1:0-10431 GCA_037176975.1 Arrhamphus sclerolepis
GCCGGGTTCTGCTCAAGGTTTCTTCCCATGAGGGAGTTTTTTCTTGCCACTGATGGCGTTGCCATGTGCTCTGGGGTCAAGCTCTGGGTTTCTTAAGCGCCATTTCATCTTAAGTTTCATCTTAAGTTTCATCTTAGAGATGACTTGTTGTAAATAGGCGCTATATAAATAAATTGAATTGAATTATAGAATTTCCAAATTCTGAGGCCCCTTGGATGCCTCATCAGATGTTAAACACATTCTTTATGTTGCTGTTGCATTGAAAACTTCAAGCTGTGGGAGACAACAGATACATCACTAGGATTGAAAATAGGGGGCTTAGCCCCTAGGGGTGTGAACAGGAACTGGTGTGCAGAATTTTTTTTATTGCACCTATATTGGCTATATCAGTTACTTAATTATTTGAGTATTTATCAGAACCTGTTGTCTGGCTCTCTTTGCCTTCCCTCTCTTAGAGTCTAAATTACTTTATTAGGTGCTGGAGCTACATTTATAAAGAGAGATGTTTGCAAATATGTACATCAATGCATTTAGTAAAAAATGATTTGGATCCTCTGCAAAGTCTGATTTCCATTAAAATTGTCCTAGAGCTCCATTGGAATAAGACAGTATTGAGAACCTGTATCCAGATGTGAAGGAGGCATCCACAGGCAGCGATAGCAAACCAGCTGGATGGAGAGATTCTGAATACAAAAATTTTGCCTCGTGGTGAAGATGAGCTCAAAGAACTTTTATGACAACATTAACTGTATATGACATATGTTATTTGATTTGTCTTATCATTTTTTTTTCCTTTTCTTTCTCCAAAATACATTTTTGTGTTTTTAATACTGTGTCTGTGTGTGTGTGTGTAATTATTACAGACTGGAAGCTCTTAAACTCTTTCCTGGAGTCACTACTTCCAGTCTCTTTGAAGAAGCTAGTGATTGATAACCCATAGGCAACCAACGTCAAGAGAGATTTCACAATTAGCCTTATAGCAAATTAGGATGAAGTAGCCAGAGTAAGCAAAGTATATCTCAGAACCCAGTATAGGCCTGTGGGTTAGCTGTGTTACAGTAGCAAATCAAATGCACTTGTGTACTCCAGAACATACACACATCCTGAGTGTACGTCTGTTCAACAGCGCTGTTGAGAAGCAATTTCCCCCCTTCTTGTCATTATTAGATTAGTGCTTGTATTATTGGAGAGAATAAATTGGCTGCAGTTGAAATGAATGCCAGCCAGACTCTACATACTGTATCTCCTCTGTCTCTTCAGCGTGCTGTTAGTTACTGATTATGAAATGCAGGCAGCAACACTGGCATCCATTAGACCACACTGGCTGATTTCAGAGAAACATCTGTAATGTGAGGGGAAATTTAAACCCCCCCATATTCTATATTCAACTGAACTCACTGCTGATGACACCATTGACACTGTGGCTGCTCAGTAACCTCACTCTTGTAGGAAAAAAAAAATTAAAGCTAATTGACTGTCCCCAGATACAGTGATTCTGCTTTCTAGCATCACCAATTGTTTAGTTTCAGAGAAATAGTAAGAAAGCAGTGTGGGAAAAAGACTCTCCCTGACACCACTCCTTCCACTACTCTTATCAGCGCTGAAACATGCATCTCTAACAATAGACCTGCTGCTTTCTACAGCCAGAATGACCCAACACCCGAGTCAGCACAACAGCAACACTCCTGCCCCTTACATTTTTCAGTTTTTTATAGTTGTAAATGTGAAATGGCACTTTCTCAAGTCTTTGAGGCTCTCTGATTGTCGTTGTTTCTCTGAGTCCATCTCTGTTTTAATTGTAGAGCCAAGCTGGAAGGGTGTCAGGGCCATTCTCATTCACATGTGCATTTGCTCATTGGTGGGCCTGGAACAATATTTAGTTTTAATTTAAACGTTAATTGTAGAGAAAGCAGCCTCACAGCTGCATGTGGAACCAAACATGGTCAATATGTACGTGGCCACTTTTCTTAGGCCTGAGAAAGTTGTCTCAGAGACCACTTGGAGCCAGAAAGTGTCAGGGCCAGTTCGTCCAAACTGCTCTCTCAGGGCCACATCTGCTTGGAGATCAACCAGCTGCATCTGGGGAAGCCCAGCATTTGCCCAGTTGAAAGACCCTGACACCCTTCCAGTCCAGGTTTGAAATCCCTGCAGGACAAGAGCCACCTCAGAACAAAAAAAGAGGGGCAAGTGGGGAAAGAGGGAAAGAAAGAGAGTTATTTATTTATTTTTCAATGGGGTTCAAAAAGGACTATTCAAGCTGTTGTTTCACTTTATCTTATTTGTTCTCAAATTACTTTTGCATCATTTTTTAAGATGCATAATGTTTCAAAAAGCATTCTATTTATTTTCTGTTTATTTTTAAATTCAAATCTAATATGTATGATTAAATGCCAAGTTTGAATAAATACTGTTGAAATGTTTTGAGTGGTTTTCCTTTATTTGATTTGACAGTCAGATGCTGATTCCATGCAGACTACAGACCACTTCAATATAGATCACACTGAACCACATGACAACTTAGTCATAATAACGTTCTGGACCTTTGCTTTAGGAAATTTTCTCCAACTGGACATCTATGAATTTTAGCTGAATGCCTCTGGTGTAGGCCATAGTAACGAACCAAGTACGTCATACTCTTGGAGCACCCCCACAGCACACCCCAAGGGACACAGTTGAATGCTTCCTCCAAGTCCACAAAACATGTTGTGGCTGGTTGGCCAAACTCCTATGGTCCCTCCAGGACCCGAGTGAGGGTATAGAGCTGGTCCAGTGCTCCACAACCAGGACGGAACCCACATTGTTCCTCAATGAGGAACAAAAAAATAACAATAATCATGTATCATACATCCATCAATGCCCACATGTAGACCAACTAGTTTATAGCAACTGGTAGCAATTTAAAACTACTGCCTACAGGAATGGAACAATTCATCTCCAGCAAAATAATAAGTAAATAGCACATTTAAAGTCAAAAGGCTCACTTTTGTAATTTGGCTGTTTAAGTTGTATATCTGTAGGACTTATGATGCAAGAAATACTGTATTTATTTAGTGTAGTACTGCATTTCCTCTCTAATGTTACTGGAAATACACAAAAAAACTCACACACACACTAAATCAGAGGCAGTAGACCCAAAACATCTTAACAGAGGTAAAGCAAATAAATTAGACTTATTTTTGCTAATGCAGCAAATTGCAAGAATTGTTCAACAAGAACAAGTGTTACGGCCAGTGGCCTTGTTTTTCTTTTGTCATTTGCAGGTGCAGTTGCAGCTTCCTGCCTGATGGCTACACTGTGGGTTCTAGGGCTGACCTCCTCCTGGGGTCACTTCCGGGTTCAGGCTGAGCGAGCTGACTGGACCCTCGCGTGCTGGTTCCACCAATCACTGAAGAGGTCTCCCTATTTAAACGAGAACATCCTCACAGATGGGGTGGCTGTGTCTGTGGTTGTGCAGCTTGCCTCGTTGCTGGGTGTCTTGTTGGTCTCGACTTACTGCAAAAACTGTAACTTTAGATTTGAAATGAGACCTGTGTTAGTTTGTGTTTTTTTCTTTTGTTGTGGTTGGTCTTTGTGTAGTTACTGGTTTGCAGCCTCTTGGTTTACTGGCCTTAAGTTGTTTGTCTATTTTGTTTTGTTTTGTTCTTTAAGAGCTCTGCTGCCAGTTCTGAAAGGCCTAACATTTGTTTTTTTCTTTTGGTGTTTTTAGTTTGTGAGGTTCTGTTTGACCTTTTTGATATTTCTTGTTTTGTAATATTGGATTTGTTTAAAGAGAAACTGAACAATAAACCACTTAACTGTTAAACTACTTCCACTTCTCCCTGGTTGAGTCGGGTCATAACAACAAGACAAAATCTTTTAGTTTTATACATAAAACTGTGTGTATGTACAATGGTGGAAAAAAATGTATATGCATTCTCATTGCTGAATTTATAAATCAGTGTGTATTTGAATTCTAGTCACTCTGGAATTGTGCAAGCCTGATTTTCATTCCCACCTTTTGCCATGTCAGTTCCAACTTTTCATTATGCATTTAAAAACACTAAGCTCAGCAGATAAATAGACATGACGGTTTTACTGAATGTGAAACCGAGATGTCACTGAGGCAGAAGACTAAAAGAAAACAGCGTTGTATGGTGGTCTCAGTTGTGGAATTATTAATGGAAAACAAAACATCTTAATTGAAAAATTAATAGAAGTTATAGCGCTCTAAATTCAGTGAAATATCTTATTAGTAGTCCATATTTGTCCCGTATGAACCACCCATTAGTATCTCATACAGGATTATGGAATGTGCACACTTCTCGTTAGGTTTTCCTTCATTTCCTCCCTTTGATAAGTCGACTGCTGGATGAAGCCTCGCTGGTTGATGACTTTGACTGTGAAGGATAATTGATTGGTGGGATTATCCCCCTCCAAGTCACCTGCTGACAGAGCTGAGACCAGCAGGGTGAAGCTATCTCCAACCATAGAATGTTCATTCGTTCAACAGTGTGATGCTTAATGTCCTCTTTGATGATGACTCTGAATATGAAATGAGAATCCCCTGGTGGGGAATCTTGTTGTCAAAGTTTTTTATTTCCTAATAAAAAAATTTAAAAAAAAATGCTGCAATTGCAAAAGTCTAATTTATTCTGTTATGACAGATTTTCACAGGAAAAAAACAGTTTCACAGCCTCTCTGTACCTTGGGGTGGTCTCAAGGGTTGGCTCACAATCTAAAACCATAGCTGAAAGTTTTTTAGTTTACGCAATACACACATATGAAGCAGCACAGATAAAAGTGCAAATGTGCAATGATTGTGAATATGCTTCTTTTTGTAAGAGTATGATTACATGTAATAAGTCATGTACAATCGTTATGTACAAGTAGGATGATAAACACATTTTCTCTATTCCAAGTAGTCTAGGGATTCCAAGATGACAGATAGAAAATCAATGCTACAAACCAGAATTCAAATAATGTTCTCTAAAATCTAAAATCCAAGGAAATCCTCTGGATAAAAGATTAAAAAAAAAAAAAGTTCAGGTTAGTTTATTTTAAAAGAGGAAAAAATACACCATTGGGCTTATGGTAACCCCACAAGCACTTGAGCCAAGTTTCCTCGACAGAAAAAAAAAAACATTTTGTAAAAATAAATTCAGTATTTTCCACTTCCCCTGACATTAGCTGTAGTGTTGTTGCTGATTGGTGCATTTCATCATCTCCAGGAGTTTTCAAATATTCATCATAGTGTATTTTGTTTTAATGGCATATAACTGTAAATTGTACACGTAAGATATGTCTCACTTTTTTTGTGTTTACAGTGTATTTTATGTGTACAGTTGAATAATGTGTCATTTCAGGTTTCCAGGATCCTCTGGCTGCAGACCTCCTCTGGGGGTCTCCTCTGGTGCAGGCTCTGCTCTAAAAGGCCTAGTGGGCATCCAAGGTTGTTTTATGGGGTTTAAATTCTTGGTGTATGTCCCATTGTCAGGAATCCCTGCCTATCTTTGGGCAAATTGTACATGCTGTGGACAGGAGCAGATGCTCAGCATCCCCTTCGAAGTCCCCTTCGAGTACGGATTGTCTCTCTTCATTCATTGCCATCACTGCTGTGCACCACCGCCTCCAGCTGGTGTGGGGTGATAGCTCGCTGAGTCAGTTGATCCTATTGACCTATCTCTAAGCCACGCCCACAAATTGTAGACTGGGCAATCACAGTGCAACACAGAACAGGCTCCCACCAGAAGTCTGACAACAAAGCCCCATTGACTTCAATATAAACATAGCTTACTTTTTCTTCATTTGAAGCTGGTCTGGATGTTGTTTTTTTTATATATTTATGGTTAAACGCTGTGCCTGGGGCACTTGTAAAAGTGACCTGCTGAGAGGTTGGAAGGAGGTGTTATATTTTTTTCCCTTCCGAAAACTGAAATCAAACCCCAAAAAGTGTAGGCTGTGAATTAGACCATGCGGACTAGCTAATCTGCTCCTGAATGTTATGTTATGTTATGGCCTACTGCTTTTGCTTCGCAATAATTGTAATAGACACCTACCCAGCTTACGGGAACAGTGTTGCTCCTTCATTTTGTGGTCCTCTGGCTTGATCACCAGGTGATGCAGTAGTTCACTCTTGCCCTGTGACCTGTAAGCTTTAGCTTCTATTTTTATCCATATTTTATCAATATTTTATTGCCAAGTGAGGAAGACATCCTGAATATATCCTTCAAATGCGTACTGCAAGCCCTTCTGTCCTATCTGAAATACGGTGGAAACTTGAGTTACGATGTTTATTTGTTCCGTGACAGAGCTCGTAAGTCAAATAGCTCATATCTCAAATCAATATACTCATTGAAATTAATGGCATGGTATGCATTTATATGAATAACCTGAGGGCTTCATGTATTTTTATAGGATCCATTCTCAAGTTTTCTCCTGAGCCAATGTGATTAAAAATTGAAAATAGCTATGCAAAATATAAAACAAAAGCATGAAGACAAGGCTAACATAACAACCAGAAAATTCTTACACAAAAAAGTTGATTTTGTTTCAATTTTCAATACTAAATGTGAATGTAATTGTCAAATTAACATTGATAATAACTAATAATGTTGGGCTTTTGTGAAGTTATTTATATGTGCCAGCAACACACTGAAACTTGGCTTATGTTTAAATCACAATTGTTAAGTTATTCTACTGAGCATATGTTTACATGTCTTTTTCCAGATCTGAAAATGGAAATGCAAACTTTTGTACAGTATGTATGCAAATATACCACTTTTTAAAAAGGCTGTCTCATGGATGACATAGTTGTGATGACGTCCTTTTTCTTGTTTCAAAAGTGAAATGGCAAGTAGTCAGAAAAGGTTTTTATCTAAATTTTTTTCATCAATCTGAGTGCAGTGTCTCAGAAGAGACAATAAAGCTGTGATCGATGCAAAGTCGCATGATTCAGTTCCACGGCTAAATTTTCAAAACGTCAAGGTTAGTGTACTGTTGTTGGCAGACAAGGAGCCTCAGACTTGTCATGTCAATGAGGGTAAGAATTCAGACACACAGCAGAAGCCACTTTGCTTTCTCTGATTTATGTACACGAGGAATCGCTGAAGGTGTGTCATACAGTTCAGAAGATGGATAATCAGCTTTTCCTCCATGTTTGTTGGATATGCAGCGCAACAATCAAAGTTCAACTGCATAGCATATGCTAAGCTAGCTGCAGCTGCACTACACATGTGTACTTTGTTCGATGCAAACTCTCATTGTGTGAACAGAGCTACTGAAATATATTGATTTCAGAATGCAGCAATGCAGTTGTAAGTTGTGAAAGTTCCTTTTTATACTGTGGTACAATAAAGTTAAAACAAACCATAAACTGCAAGTTAGCAGCTAAATTTCAAGCAAGTCAAACTTCTGTACACAGACCACTGAGGGCATTTGTTTCTGGGAATATTACTCAACGTAACAATATTTGTTAGTTGGATGTTGATGAGTTTGTTTTGTAAGGAGTGGTGTTGAGTTTAGCCTCTCTTATCTAGAATCTCTTATTACCACAACTAGCATTGTTGGATTTACCTTTAGCTTGGCTGGCATCATTGGGTGGATGGACGTAAGTAAAACTGGATAACTGATTCTTGTGCTGCTTGACAAACACTGTAGTTTAATTTCCAGTGTCACCCATAATGCTAACAATACAAAAGGCAGTTCTTTGATTTATGGGCAGTTTTCAAATCTGTCATTCAAATGTTGATAGTGCTGATAGAATTGTAGAAAATAGTAAATAAACAGAAAATAAACCCATTAGCAATATAGAGTCTTGAAAACTACCTTGTTTAAAAATTAATTTTAACGCATTCTGAATTGTTTCTGAACTGTCTGTGCTGTGCTTTAGTTCATGTTAGATGGAGCCTTGGACGGGCATCTCCCTCTCTTCTGCTCCTCTTCCCTCCCCCTTGGAGAGAGCCTGGTGCTCTCCTCTGCGCCCAGCCTCCAAAACGTGTACCACACGTGAAATGTCTTTATGTTCATTGCAAAATGTACCAAAAATCAGAAGAAGAGTAAGCAGTTGTGTCTCATGTTATTTATGATATAGAACAGCTCAGAAAAGAAATTGCTTATGAGCTAATGACCGTAGATTTCACTCAGCAGTACATAATTGTGCAGGTGTGTCTACTTCTGAAACGCAGCATTTGCTTGGGATTGGTGTGTTTGATTTAATGCACTGGGACTTTTTCCACAACTGGTCCACACACATTAAGAAACGTCTCTTGTGCCGGGACATGACGAACAATAAATTGCACCAGAGAAATTCCACACATGATTTAAATATTTGTCAGTTATCATCTACAGATATTTTAAATAAAAACGGAGAAACACTCCAAAACAGTAAACTTTTTTTTTTTTTGGTAAAATAATAATGCAGAGAAAAATAACTTCTTTGTTCAAAAGATGGCAACTGATTTTAGGAAGAATACCAAAACACCCAAACCTGTTTGGATCAAGGGACAAGTCATTGAACAAGTGCAGTCCTATGAATATCTGGGGTCAATCATCAACTCGACCCTAAATTTTAAAGAGAATTTCTGTGAGCTGTGAGAGAATAGCTGTGAGCAGGAAGGGGCACCAGTGGCTGTTCTGTCTGTTTCCACGTTGATAGGACCATGATGACGCTCTTTTATCGTGCTTTTATTGAATCGTTTTTAACCTTTACACTTGCAACATGGTTCAGAAATCTGCCCCTAAAAGAAAGGAGCTCACTCAACCAGATTATTAAATGGTCAGGTTGGTTGATTGGGGAAACACAGCTGGACTTGGAGTCGCTGTATACAAAGCAGTTGCAGCGGCTCGCCAGCTCCATCTCCAATGATGCCTCCCATCCCTTAGTGAGTGCAGATTCAGAGTCCCGAGAACTAGGACCACACACTATAGGAACAGCTTTGTCCCTGATGCTGTCTCTCACTTTACTGTTTTATTGCTGGAGTCTATTTTACTATTTATTTATTCAAGTCTATTTATTAGAAACCCTGATTCTGGTTTTAACCTTTATTTATTGCTCCTTGCCTGATGGACAATATCTGCTTTTATTCTGTTCAGTGAGCACTGCGAGTATCGGCCGTGTATGTCTGTCTTTGTGATGTCTTGACCTGTCTTCCGTATCTGTCCTGTGTCAATTAATGTCTGTTAATAATGTGCGTGTGATGCCTTGTCCTTATTACTGCAAAACAAATCTACCTACGGGTACTAATAAAGTCAACTGAACTGAACTAAACTGAGCTGCCACAATCAAAACACTTGTGTTATCTGTAAATCGATGAAAACAATGAGTTATCACAGAATGTTAGTTAACATCAAATTTTCATCCTCCCTGCCCAACAATGTGATTCTAGAGCTACGACAGCAACATCAACGTACTTTTCACACATGTAAGCTTCACTGCCATAACCCAGCCAAGACACCGCCTCAATTCATTCTGTTGGACACAGCGACACTAAGTGAAGTTGCCTTTTTGCATCTGCGTTTGAAAAAACTTTTGCCTTCTCCACTGCTCTGCAGGGACCTGGGGGAGGCAGCTGGATAGATAAATAGCCAAGTCAGAGAGGCCTAATTGTTTTTTAATGCGCTCTACAACAGAGCGGTCACGCTGGTTGGGGGGACTGTGAGTGTGCGTATTTATTTATGATTTGTTTGCCTGTGTGCTTGATGTGTGCAGGTGTACTGTTGATTGTGTTCTCTATACAGGATATGATATTTTGTGAGATGAAGAGGGAAAGATGTATTTTTGATATAAAACATTATCGTACTCCCTCTATATAGCAGAGTTTGATTATACAGATATTATCATAATTTACTGGTCTGGAAAGATGAATAAAGCTCCAACATGTTTTGAGCTACTTTTACGCTGCGTCTCCTGTGATTTTAATCTTGACTCGTTAAATTTATGTTATTTTCTGTCAAGCTCATTTGTTTTATTGTCATCCACAGAAGCTATTAATGCTCAGGGATATTGAACGTGTCCATATAAATATTTCCATTTGACCCCTGGAGCTGTTCATTTTCTGCCAGTAGCACAGATAAACTGGTCCGCTGCTCATTAAGTTGTCACTTTCAATATGACTTAAGAGATATTTTAAATGAAATAGCTCAATAAGTTACATTCTTTTTGAGTTATGATTATAGGAGATATGATTTATAGAACACATTTTTTTTTACCTGGAAGGCTTATGGTGTCACACTAACAGTGGAAAATGAAGGCCCACATCATTTGTGACTTCAAAGCCCAAAATTCAATGGTCGACTTTTCAACTGAAAAAATTTGATTTTGAAGGAATCATTATGGAGTGTTGTTAAAGGAGACATATTATCCTTCTTTCAAAATGTTGTTAGCCTCGAAATGTTGACATACCACCAGCAAATGTGAATTTTCTCAGTTGCTTTGTCTAGCTACCCCCCGTTGGA
>JBAMYA010047399.1:0-10431 GCA_037176975.1 Arrhamphus sclerolepis
TGATGCTCCCACAGTTGGTTTCTTCACACCAAGCTGCTTACCTGTTGCAGATTCAGTCTTCCAGCCTGGTGCAGGTCCACAAGTTTGTTTCTGGTGTCCTTTGACAGCTCTTTGGGCTTGGCCATAGTGGAGTTTAGAGTGTGACTGTTTGAGGTTGTGGACAGGTGTCTTTTATACTGACAAGTTCAAACAGGCGCCATTAATACAGGTAACGAGTGGAAGACAGAGGATCCTTTTACAGATGAAGTTACAGGTCTGTGAGAGCCAGAAATCTGGCTGGTTTGTAGGTGACCAAAAACTTATTTTCCACAATCAGTTGCAAATAATTTCTTTAAAAATCAGACAATGTGATTTTCTGGATTTTTTTTTCTCATTTTTTCTCTCATAGTTGAAGTGCACCTATGATGAACACTACAGGCCTTTCTCATCTTTTTAAGAGGGAGAATTTGCACAATTGATGGTTGACGCAAAGCTTTTTCTCCCCACTGTAAGTTTGAAGAAAGCAGCATCTTCCTTCATGGTGTTCTGTCATGTTCAGTGACTTACAAATGACTCGACTCATGAACACAGACCTCTGCCAAGTCTTTACCTGCTTTCCAGGTGTGAAAACGTTTGACTCCAATTGGCTTTTGTTGAAGTTATTAGTCAACAGCACATGTGTCAAACTGAAGACAATCAAACTTAACTAGAACATTTCTGAGGAAAATTCAACGTGACTCTCCGTTTGATTCAGCACTAACATCAGAAAGTGGAGTAACTGAGGTGGAGCAGCTGGTGTCAAAAAGACAGGATTTAGCAAGTGTTTAGGATTTGACAACAAAACGTTTCTAATTTTTAGATTTTTTTTTAAAAAGCAGTTCATGATTTTAGGACAGGAAAAAATTCAAATTTTGTGACTTATAATTTTCTCAAAATGTTCAATTTTACAACAAAATTTGCTTCTTTTTTTACATTTGTGATATAAGAAGAAAAAATGTGTGATTTTAGTACAAGTCTTAATTTTATTATAAAGGTTGTGATTTTTGAAAAATTTGAGATTGTACAACAAAATTCTTTTTTTTTTTTAAACACAAAAGAGATGTAAAATTGTGAAATTTGGCTTTTTATAACATTAGCATTTTTTTTTTTACAAAAAAACATCAACATTTATTTAAATGTGCAATTATACTTGTAGCCTTAAGAGATTTTGTGGCAAAAATTACCTTTTTTTTTTTTTAATTAAATTTTATGACAGAGTCCAGGAACTACTAGGAAATCTGACATCACTTTCTAGGGTTTGCTTGTCGCTTTTCCACAAACAATAATACACATAGTTCTAGCTATACTACTATACTTTCAGCTGTGTACATATATATATATATATATATACATATATATATATGTATGAAGTGTTTTTTTAAGCCTACAAGGAGATACAACAATGTTTTCCAAGTTGAGGTTTAGAAACTCCTTATCCAAATGTAGAAAAAAATCAAAAAATCATCAGAAACCCAGCAATGAGGACATCATACAGAAAAGAGTGAAGCACAGAAAGAAGAAAAAAAAATCTTGCTGAGGAAGAGCAACAAATTATATTTTAGTAATGCATCAAATTAAAAAAAGGAAAACTCCCAAGGATAATTAAAATGTAACGTGATAAGCAATGATGAAGAGATAAAAGATAAATATTGCCCATACAAAATTTCTAACCATGTTTGAATGAAATTAGCGTTACTTCTCTGTATAACATTCTTTTTCAGAAGCATGCTGGTCATGTATAACTTTTAGAAGAGGAAAACTACCATCCTACCTTTGTTACCCAAAAACATGAAGTTTGCAACTTTGCTCTCTGACATGAAACCCAGCTATTTAAAGGTTTGTATGAGCATTCGGTGCCTGCATGTGTGAGAGGAGCACTGGTTAATATTTAATCCATCTAACGTGTGGTCTGAGAGCAGACAGGCCTGTGAGAAGATTGCTCCAGTGGGCACGACGGTGGTCATACAGATCTAATATGAATTAATGGGGTTGTCCCACCAGCCTGTCTGTGTGTTTAAAGAGTCTACATCATAAGCTCAGCCTGCACCATGCCTGCTGTGTAAACACTCAAGAGAACCCTTATCACTTCAGTTTAATATGCTGGCAGGTACAGTACACTCTTATCTTTATGGAGGCTGGCCAAAGTACAGGCTGTGATTGACATTGGACTTTATCTGTCTGTGATGGAGGAGTCATATGGTGGCTTCAGAAACGTGGTCGCATTAGGTCACTTACTTTGCTATTTCAGGGTCAGCTGCAGTTAAATATACAGCATCATGGCCACTATTTTTAGAATGATGATCTATTGATGTGTCTGCCAATTTTAGAAGCTTAATTTTGATTTCAAATAAATTTGAAAATGTATTATTGTTGAGATTTGTTGTCCCTCTAATCAGATTCCTGATTCAGTCACTAGTTCGTGAAGAATCTGCAGACGGTCTTGTTAAAATTGTCACTTTGGCGCAGTTGAAAAGTATAGTCTACCCTAGTCTACCCTTGTGCGTTACTGTTTGCGTCACTCCATAATTACACTACCAACCACTAGAGGGCAGTATAGGATCTTGCTGCAGTGCTGTAGCTCAAGTTTCCTTTTTTTTTACTACCTGTATGTATCTCAGACATAGCAACAGAGCAAATAAAGTATTTTACGAGTTAGCACTGATAAACGTTGAGCATCAGTCTTTTATTTTTCAGACACTGCAGCAACCTATCCTTCCACCCAACTTCAAAATGACAAAGTGGAATTAGAGTTGGGAAATACGAAAGACGTCTTGTGGTCTACGGCAAAGTGATGCACAGTCAAGTGTGATTCATGTTTCTGTATAGCATTACGCACGATGCTGGTTTTTTACATTTTAAGAATTTGGCCAAATAGTTGCTGAAATTCGTTTTAGCAGGGTTGCTGGACAGATTTTGCTGGACCATTGTAGATAAGGTGAAAATTTCAGCCATCACTGAGTAGAGCTGCTGCATTAAGGTGGAACCAGCAGGGGTGGCTCAGGCGTTAAGGATATCTCCTGGATGCCTCCCTGGGGAGGTGTTTCGGCCATGTGCAATCATGAAGAAGGCTCCAAGGCAGACCCAGGATATGCATTTGAGATTATATTTCTCAGCTGGCCTAGTTGGAATCTTCCTGGAGGAGCAGGAAGAAGCAGCTAATGAGGGGAAGCTCTGGGCCTCCCTGCAGAGACTGCTGCCCCTGCGACCCGAGCCCAGAGAAGCTGATGGACGGGCAGATGAGCTGATGTAGAACTATTATCTATGAGGGAATATTGGTTCTGCCTCATTTTCCCATCCACGCCAGCACATAGTTTTCTTCTCATAAGTCTATCGAAGTTTGGCTGACTCATATATCATGGATATGATGATAAAACCACTTTCTAAAAGCACTTTCTAACTCATCATCACATATAAAGTTCTAATCTGAATGGGTGGTGTGCCTGTGACTGTTGCTAAACTCTACCCCTTGCCACAAATGTCCCCAAGTACGCTTTCATAATTGGGCCTGTATTACACATGTCAAACTCAAGGCCTGTGGGCCACATCTGGCCCACTACTTCATTTTATCTGGCCCACGACATAAAAGACCAAAAAATAAAGTTATAACTAGAACATCTCTGGAAATGTCAATGCAACTGCCTGTTTGATTCAGCACCGACATCAGAAAGTGGAATAGCTGAGGTGGAGAGCAGCCAGGAGACCAAAGTCAAGCACGGATCTACGACCGGGTTGATTGGCCTCCGACCTCTAGGGGGCCTCCTCGCACAGCCTATTCTATCATTCTGTTTATATCTATCTATCTATCTATCTATCTATCTATCTATATACACATATATATATATATATATATATATGTGTGTTTGCCATGGTGATATGTGCCGAGCTGGGAAGGGATAATGGACAAGAAGTGATGGAGCGGAAAAAAGAAAAGCCAAAAAACTTAAAATCAAGAAAGAAATAGAAGAAAAGAGACGCTTGAAAGATATTTCTACTTTTTTTTTTTACACTAGCCGCTCCTTTGGCGTTGCTAGCAGTGTGATTGAGGAGGACCCAGGACCAGAGGACGATTTAAGAACACATCGGCGGGTAGGTCACATCTTTCTTCTCGCGTTATTCAAAGTTTTAAAAGTTCTCATACAATTTTGTGAAATGTGAAATTTACATTCTTAGCAGTGACATCAGAAGAAAACATTATGTTTAAGCCAAATCTCTGACTTAGCCGTGCGTGAAATTATTTTGTTGAGCGGGGAAAAAAACATTTAAACAAAAAATGAAGTGAAAGGAGCAAATAAAAGGAACAGCAGTGCCATTTATTGTACAGTACATGATCGAACGTAGGCGTGATGTGCATTAATATCAGACACCTTTAATTAAATCAGCTCATAGAGAAAGCAGGCAGGCTCTCTTCTTTACATTGACGTTAGGGGAAGTCTACCTGTAGATGTGTACAATTAAAAGGCTTCGCTGCAGCATGTGCACAGCATGCGCATGTATGTGCATGTGTTCTGAGATTTTTTCATTTGTAGTACAAAATTAGTCTGACTTATTTAATCGTGTTGTCAGACAGAAACAGATCAGCAAAGACTGGTGTTTCTCCACTCATTGAATTGCTTT
The DNA here is from genome assembly GCA_037176975.1 of Arrhamphus sclerolepis. NCBI lineage: Eukaryota > Metazoa > Chordata > Actinopteri > Beloniformes > Hemiramphidae > Arrhamphus > Arrhamphus sclerolepis. The sequence goes on from JBAMYA010047399.1 coordinate 4,633, forward strand.
CCTGGATTGTCCGTTTGAAAGGGAGAGAACAGGCTCATAAGCAAATATGCACGGCGAGATTTGGTGATAATTAACACATCTGTCCTAAAATAATTAGTTTTACCCTTTAATAGCGTAAAGATCTCTATAATCTCTAATAAAAGACCGGTGCAGTCTCATATAAAGAGTAATGATGTGGGCAGTAATATCCGTGCATCATCGTGCTCTGTCTCATCCTCACCTTTAAATAGGTAAATGAAAATGGGCTGGCATCTTTAATGAATTCGCGATTTGTGGGCGCAGTTCTCATGCTAATATCTGTCAAAAATATATACTGTATAGTGATATACATATCAATCTGCAATCTGACATTAGATGGTGAAATTAATTAGAGGACGAAAAGACGTCTGGCTAGAGAAACTGTTCCAGTCCGATCAGTGATGTAGGATAGAATGGGAAGTCTAATAACGGCACTAAAAAAAGTTAGTCTCATACACTATTTAACGCTGTTTAGAGGACAATATCTTAAACATCCTACAGACTTTTTATAATCACTCACAATTATCACTCTAAATCCTATCTATAGGAATGGTTATTAAAATCACTTTAAGTATATTTATTGATATTTTAAAAGTTGATATAACATCCTATATAACATATGAAAGCCTATTTCACAAAACCTCTTAATTTTATTCATCATCCATAAAGAAAAATTAAGTTTTCTAAAATTCAGATCTCACATGACACTTTGTCACAGGGGCAAAGCCAAGATAAAAGCTAGACATTATTGATAGGTTAAATTAAAAAAAGAAAAAAAAAGAAATTTGCACATTTAAATATACATTAAACCTAAAATGAATACCAAAATGTGTGTTATGGAGATTTTCTTCTGGAACTGTCAACATACAGAAAGTATTACTGAAACATTTGTAAATCCTGTGCAACGGATCAGGCACAGGTATCGTCTTTGAGGTTGTGATCAACAGCTGCATCTCTGACCACAACTTCAACCTCTGTGTGTAAATCCTGTATAAACTACAAGTATTTCCACAGGCAGTAATCTGTAACAGTAAAACATATATATGGAGGAGAGGGAAGCTGGTGTATGACGGGGCGGCTATTGGGGGGGCCTCCAAGATTTATGGCCCAGTGGCCTCATGCATTCTAAATCCAGGCCTGCCAAAAGTCATGATTTAGCAAGTGTTTACAAAAGATTTTACAACAAAAAGTTGCACATTTTTTTCAAAACCTGTTATTTTTGTAAAATTTACCTCTGTATTACAAAAATGTATAATGTTTAAGACAAAAAAGTTGAAATTTTACTATTGTAATTTTGCCTAAAAATGTTGAGAAAAGTTGATGTTTCCCATCAAATAAATATTATTTTAAGTAGAACTATGTGGCATTTGGGATTGTACTTTTAAAAAAAAGTCTTGGTTGTTGGAGAAAAAAAAATGTCTGGATCTTGCAAAATTTCCCCTTTTTTAAAAAACTATTTTTTGTGACATTAATTTAGTTTTTGTAAGAAAAAAAAGACGTGATGTTGCAAAGTTCATCATTTTAAAATCAAAATTGACTTTTTTTTACAAAAAAAGCCAGGGTTTTTTTGCAAATAAAAAAAAAGGAATCTTAGTACAAAAATCTAAAATTTATGAAAAAAAATATCACTTTCTCTTTCCCCCCCTTAAGACTGAGTCGAGGAACTAGCAGGAAATGCGACAATATAGATGGTTGAGGAAGGAAAGAATATCTGGCCCTTTAAAGGTAACCATGGTGATGAAGGGGCCCAGGATGAAATACAGTTTGACACCTCTGTTCTTTTGGTTTCTTTCAATTTCATGGTATGCTCTTGAGGTGTGGTGATGAAGTTCTTGGGCAAATTTCCATTTTATGAGAGCACCTTGATCACTTTTCATCCTTGTTTCTTTAAAGACCAACCTTCAATAAAAAATGGCCTTAATCATGACCGATACTTTATATGGTTGCCAAATCGATCTGCGGTCACGTTAATCCATTAAAATGTTTCAACTGCAATGTTATTTCAAGTGTTACTCAAGATGAGTCGTTGATTTTCCTGTCAGCGTGACCAGCACGCTGAACTGTGTTGAGAAATAAACAGCAAGTTACAAAAAACCCCAGCGGACTCGGCTCAGCACTGGCAGCCCGTCTGCTGTCAAAATAAGAATTAAACGTTCTAACACACACACACACACACAAGCAGATGGGGGAAACCAAACAATCTGATGGGGCTGCATGAGGAGAAGGTGCAACATGACAGCGGATCATGTCACATCAAAGGTCCGTCTCTGTGGTGACCTGGCCCCTCGTACAGGCTGTTTATAGCACACACCATTACGTCTTGGAAAATCTGCCTGCATGTTTTGAGGACTGAAAACAGGTAGATGAAGACCTGCAGTTACTTTTAGAATGTGAATAATACCTTCTTCTTTTTCTTTTTTTTCTTTTTTGCAGTGGCAGTGGTTGGGTTGTTGTGGTGATAAATTCTGGGGAAACTGGTCCCTCCACACACACAGACGGAAAAACAAACTCAGACAAATATTTCCATGTGCTGAGAACATGCCACAGTTTCATCTGTCCTCAAAACTTCAGGTATCTTTGTAACTTTAACACCTGCAACACATTTTTTTTAATTAGATACATGTTATGCCATTTTATAAAATATCTGTGACCTGTTTGGGTCAAAATCATGCAGAGAAACGGTACAACAGCTCCATTTTCAACCATATGTTTACAGCACTGTTTGTAGCAGCAGTTTGTTTTATTTTTTTGTTTTCTTTTAAAAGACTAGAGTCAAACACCTGACCTGACTCCACCAACTTATTCTTTTGGGTGTGCCTGCTTTGAAAGTGGTGTTACAACGGTGGGAAGCTCTGGATGGAGTTACAGATGTCCCAAAATCCAGCAGCTGTGACTTGTGATCCCTCCAGAGGTGCCGCGGCACAGTTTCGACCTGTCCCAGAAGCAACCGTCTGCTCTCCTCTGCTAAACTTACAGCGTACGGTATTTTGGCACGCAGCCACGGCAACTAAGCATCAACTTTCACACAGCAGATCAAGCTGGCAGGAAGTCAGACACAAGAATGGCATAGCCAGTCTCATCTACCTTCAAACTCGTAGACGTCCCATAGAGGCTGAGGCTGAACCCTTCTGAGAATTTCAGGAAAGATTTCAGCCACGTAAGAGGACAGGTTTTAGATTTGATACCGCTCATTCTTTTATGGGTATTATAGCAATAAAAAGGACAAAACATGGCAAGAAGGATGAGCAGATCACCATTTGATTCACACGCTATCTCCAAACCGTCAGGTGAACTTGTCTCACAAATCCTCCCGAATGCCGGGTTCGCACTGTACGATGTCGGCCGTCAGACTAAAGACGTACGTGGGAAAAATCATCCATCACAGCTCAACAATGAGAATCAGACAGAAGGAAAGATGAAAAACAGAAGTACCACAAGTACTAGATTAATAAACAAAAGCAAAATAAGAGAGAAATAATTTTTTGAAACAAATGAAACAACCATTCACAATAAATTAATTTCATGATCTTAGAGGGAGATGTAAAAAAAGAGGAATATTCAATCAGGTAATTATGATTAATATAAAGATTTTTTTCTTTTTTAGCTTTGTGTGTCTCACATGGGAGCTTCAGGGAAGGACACCACAGCTGACCTCCAGGATGGTCACATCTTAACCCAGTGCTTTAGTGTACATTAACACCTGGACCGATTTGAAGCTCATTGTTCCACGATATCTACACCTGAATCCCGATCCTTAAGCAATATTTTAGCTCTGTGCCATGTGCTGTCTGTCTGTCATGAGGAAAGAAAAAAACAATCACAAGATTTGGACACCATTTCCAAAGCTTGTTGCACTTAATCCAAACAATAAATCTCAACGTGGTGAAACGACAGAAATATTTTCCAGCTGCTTTTATCACTTGACAGATGTAGGGCTGGGGTAACAAGACAGCAGTGAGAGCTGCAAACGTCTAAATAGGCACAGAGTTCATCGCCTCGCTTATTCAACCGTACTATCTGTCTAAATGTTCTGGGAACTTTAACTGATTACCAGTTATTACAGTTATTAATCGAAAAGCCTAAAAACGCCTGTAAAAGCATACTCAGATTACTTCAATGCTGTTCTGGAACTACTTGGACTACATGCAAAATCTGTGGTCTCTCTGTAAAGGTAACATTCAGAATTTTTAGCCTCAACTATTGATCTTATTGTAACTGTGACTAGAAGGGAGTTTTTTTTAATTTGGAACACACATTTCTTTTTCTTTTCCCCCTTGGTTTTTCTTTTCTTCAAGTAGCTGCACATGTAGGTTGTAAAATCAGGTTAAAACGTGATAACAATAGCATATTATATACATATATCTTCAAAATCCACAGAAGATGCATGGCTTTCCTTATCAGATGTGTCCTGGTCTGGAAAAAAAAATCCCATCCCTTCTTGTGATGAAGTCAAGCACCTCTTTGTCAGTATGTTTCCTTTTCTCTTTAAATTTTTTTAATCTTTCAAGTGAAAACTTTTGCTTTTGCGCAGAGGTGCACAGATGTGTACCAGAATCTATAAGGCTGGATTCAACTCTGAATCGATATGTACTGATTTGTTGTCATTAATAATAATAATAATCATCTCCACTTAAAAAAAAAAGGCATGTGTATATGTTATTAAGCTGCACGTGTAATAATATAAAAGGCATGTTTTCTGTGATGCTGATGAATACTTCCCTAACATTTATCAAAAATGATGATAACTTTTCCTTAATTTAAAGACCTCAATTTGAAGACTCAAATTTTATTCTTATATAGTTTTCCTTTGTTTCATTTACACCATTTAGGGATATTGTAAGACACCACTGGCGTGTGCAAAACAGTAATAAAAAAAAAAAAAGAAAAAAACTTTTTACAGTATCACTGAAGGTGTAAAATTCTACATGGTACCCTTTAAAGGAGATCCTCCAACTGAGAACGGAGTGCCTGAGTAAAGCGATCACTATAACTAAGACAAGAACAACAGAAAGCTAAGAGCTTTTCTATTTTAAGCAGATGTGACTCTCCCATTTCTGGCTACCGTTCCAGTTGATGTGTGGAGCTGTGCAGCAAACAGGCTGGGCAGCTGAACAACTAATTTCCTGCCATAGTAAGGATCACCAAGTACAGCCATAGTCCAAGTCCCAAGTATAAAAAGGAGCTGTTATTAATAAATGATTTAAGAGCCTTCTATCATTCAAGGGGAATTGATTTAACTCAGCTATGAAAAGTAATCAATAACTGACTTAAAGAACCTGAATTTAGATAACATCAGTGATGGTTTCCAGATACTAGCATGGCCCTTATCAAAAATGAACATGAGGAAAGAAATCAGACGAGATTCGGGTCGAGGAAACCATTCAAATCCTCCTGCAGTCCCAGCTTGTAGAGATTCAGCTGACATACAGCGTCCCTCCCTGATCATTAGCCCAGACAATCTCCTGTCCAGAGCTGCTTACGGTAAGTCTGGCTGGAGCGCCCCAATCCTATTCAGCTCTGAAGGACTTTACAATACGAAAGGCTCAGGGGGAACAGGCCTGGGTCAGGTGAAGGTCGAAGCTGGCCGATTTAGGGCACAAGTTGGAAAACAAAAAGATCAGCAAGATGGCCACAAATGGCTGGACTGTTATACTAATACTGGGGGGGTAAGTTTGCATTCATTACTACAGGTTCAAAAAAAAAAAAAAAAAAAAAAAAAAAAAGGAACCCGAAAACCCACCCCAAAACGCCCAGTTTACTCAACCCCTCCACAACCAAGCC
>JBAMYA010047400.1:0-10431 GCA_037176975.1 Arrhamphus sclerolepis
ACCATCTCCAATACCAAAATCTGCCAGGAACTGTTTATGTGTTTCAGGAGACTGGTTTTGGAAATGACGTTTAAAAAGGTATGAAAGAGAGAAGAATCATCATTTTTTTGTCCATAAATTCTGTTCATTCCTGTATTTTATATTTAATAACAAATATATATATATTATATTTAATAATTATGACTCATTCCTCAGGAACTGTGATTGTAAGATGATGTATAAATGAGATGTTTTGGATTAAAATTGCTACTCCTCTTTGCCTAAAATTTAAATTAGCAGCAACTATGTGGCTGCATTGTGACTACCTTAAAGTTTGAAGGTCAGATTTGGAAATGTGTGTTTCTTGTAAAGACTTATGTCAGCCTGCAATTTGCAAATATGTGATCAAATGTTGGTTTTTTTTAATGTGTATTCCTCAAATATTCCAACTTACAAACTTGAGTGAATTCATCATGTTGGAATATTGTTGCCTGATTCATTTGTTGTATATGGAGACATTTATAAAAGTCTGAAAATCCATTTGTGTGAAAATATGGACAGGTGCTTGGTGTGGGTGTCAAATGTGTGTGAGTGTGTGTGAGGTGTGTTGTTTGACTGAAAGCATCTATTAGGAAGCAGAAAAGAAAATAGGTGAGAAACAAAGTGGACGGAGACATACAGAAAAGAGCAAAACAAGACAGAAAGCAGCAGAACAAACCCCGTACATGTAGAAAAAAAAAAATTTTTAAGAAGAAACAGAGAAAAATAACTTTAGAAACCTTAGTGCAGTTCTATAAATCAAAGAGATTTATAGATTTCAATTTAAGTTTATGAGTAGATGGACTGCAAGCTAGAAAAGCCAAAGAGGGAAGTTATGCCACAGAGCATCTGTCCATCAGTGTTAAGTTTGTCGACCACATCTACTACCTGTTTTCCTCCTTGCAAGCTGTCTGATCTGGAAAAGAACTTCCCGTCTGTTCAGGATTTCACGGGGAAACTGGTCATTCAGGCCGTACTCGGGTCCTTTCAGGTTCCGTCTGTAAATATTTAGTTAATACCTTTTATTGCAGAGTCTGTCCTGTTTTTCACAAGTTTTGTCTGCTCAGACTGCTTAAAGTTGCTAACTTGAGTCTTTCATTGTTTAGGCAGAGCAATAAACAGAAACAGAAATCTCAGGTGTATGGTAGGTTAAGGTACCTTCCCCCAACATTTGATGAAGCCAGATAAGTTTTGAATTTAAAACCAGAGGGAGAGTGTTCCCCTTTCTCTTTATAAAAACCCTCAGAAACAGTCTTCTTTGTTCATTTTCTGGCATGCCTCTGTGGTGTCAGACAAATGAACATTTGGCCAAAAAATATTGTGCATGATAAAATAAAATTTGAATTGACATGTAATTCTATTCTCTGATTCTTTCTTTGGAGCAGCAGATAGAAAAGAACACAAATCTAACATGTTCATGGTGTTGTACAAGCTGTTTGTATGAAGTGTTCAAACTTTGCCACAACAGGAGGCTGGCCTTTTATGACTGATATGATGGACTCGGTAGAAACTGATCTTTTGGGGACTGGCATCCTTGGGGATTTTTAGCTGCGTTACCATGAAGTCCTTGACCAGCTTTTCAGGATTTTCATCTTTGGTTTGCTCAGGAATTCCAAAGAAAACATGACTAAACTCATGCTACACGACTGTAAATCCAGAACAGATTCTTTCATCTCCTTGTTTTCTTTGGTGACAGTTTTGAGTTTAGTTGTCAGTGATGATGCAGAAGCTCAGAGAGAATTGTTTTCTTTAGCCAGCATTGTGATCCAAACTTTGGCACAGTGGCTGGAACTCTATTTCTACCAGCAATCTTGGAATCCAGAGAGCTTCTCTTTAATTGAAAGTAAAATATCACTGACGTCAGGGCAGGTGGATTTCTCAGAAGAACAGTGGATGGATCTGCTCCTCTTGGTGGGTGTTGGCTTTGCTGTATCCATGTCGATATCAGTCGCGGAGCAGAATTGGTCGAAGTAAGTTTCTATATAATCCTCCAGATCGTACAGGGTGAGTTGTTTGATCGTTGAGCAGTTATATGGTGAGAAGATGAAGGTGTGTTAGAAGAGATTTCAACTTGCATGTTGATTCTAGCAGGGAGCTGCCATCTTGAATCACAGGCACATCCTCCTCCTCACAACCCCTGTTACTGTCCATGTACAGCTGCTGCAGATTTGTGGGTGATGCAAATGTCCCATCCCACCAGGTTCCACCACACACTATTAGATAGTGATCTGGTGCCTGTGGAGGCCACTGGGGTACAGTAGACTAATTTTTATGTTTGACAAGCAAGTTTGAAATGATTTGAGGTTTGTGCATGTTGCATTTTCCTGCAGAAAGTAGCCATTAAAAGATGGCACCAGATTTTGATTTGATGTGGTTACTGCCATGTGACTGGCTGATTATCTATTTGTGTGTACCTAATAAAGTAGCTGGTGAGTGTGTGTACTGTACATTAATGTATAGGCAATGAGCCAGTTAACCCCAATGGCAAAACAAACTTTCAATCACCTTGACTGCATCTCAACAGACCATGCCCCTAGGCTTTAAAATTCATCAAGCAATCAGTTCAGTAAACACTAGAGACCCTGTGTCACTGGAGGACAAGAATATCAATACCATCAGGGGCCTCCATATGGCTCACAGATATTTTGGCTCTAATTCTTTAAGCCCTACACTTATAGTAGGGCATTTCTCAATATACATTCTTCTCTGCACTTCTGTTACTGTTGATTTGCAATGTATCATTAGTCACAGCCAAATTTATTGGATGTATGCATGCGCTGCCCATTTTAAGGAGGGTACATCTAATGGATCCTTACATAGACGTGATGTAGTAACCCAGAATGCCTCATGAGTGTTAAGCTGTACAATCCACATGTTACACATCACCATCTCTATTCTCCTCTGATCATAACAGTGGTCTGACACTGACCTGCTGTCTTGACAAGCAGACAAAGTAATGATCAAGTAATATGTTTGCGGCACTTTTTGGTTTTTTTAAATACATTTTGCTAAACTCACACCAGCCCTGTTGCTGTCCTGTGACTGCTCATGTTCGCCATATGACCATGCTGTATAGAACAGCAGTTTTACAAAGAGGTGATCTGCATCTCCAACCCATTCTCACTCCCAACTCATCATATATTGGTGCTTCGGCCTTCAGCATCACGTTTGATGCAACAGGTACCTCTTTTTCGGCATTTTTTGACATGCACATCCAGTGTCACATATTGACGCATCGGGCATCCCCCACCCCAACCTTCCCACAGCCTAACCCTCATCAAATTTTTAACCCCAACCCTCCTCTTCAGTGATGCAGATTGCTTGTGTCTTTCCTGGGTTCTGGGTTCTTTTGTATGGTGAGGGATTTGTTCATATTTTGTCATTTAATTCACTATTTTATGTGTTTTTTGTTACTATATTATCGACTCTTGGGTGCTGTAGTGGCTCACGCTGAAAATAACAGCAGCATTTTATTACATTTAGCAGCTTCAACAAATATTTAAAACATGTGGTGTGGTGTGAATTTTCAAGTCACTTTTTTGCACGTTTTTACAAACAACAATTGTTAACTTGGAAATATATCCAATAGTTCAATTTAAAAATTAGATAATACAGCTGAATGTTGAAACCAAATGTAGATGTTAAATCTTCATCTAAATATAAATGTTGAATTTTGGATGTTACATGGAAATCTTTCAAGTGAAAAGAAATATTTAGCTAATATAAAAAAATCCACACTGCCACTACCCAAAAGCACAACAATAAAAGCTTGACGAGGTCAGACTGTGTCAAATAGTCAAATAAGGAATTAAATGAATTTATCAGGGGAAAGACAGTATCCAGACTTCAATGAGTACACTTAAATGCACTTCCTAAGCGTGCAGAGTTCGGCAGGTAAGAGTTGTTCCAAATCGCATACTCAATAGTCCACTTACCGGAAATTACGATCATGATTGCCGCCTCGGCTCGTCACCCGCCAAAAACTTTTGAACAGTGAACCAGAGAAATACAGGAAATTATTAATATGTAAAACTACAAAACTTACAACTGTAAGGTTCAGGAGCTGCAGCTGATTGTTGGGTTTTTTGTTTTTTTTCAAGCTGACTTGGGTCAACCTGGCTCCGCCTCTTCCACTACGTAGCTAAGATGGCAGATGTGGAATGCGTGTGTGTGTGTGTGTGTGTGTGTGTGTGTGCATGTATGGCATGTATAACCCACACATAATATTTAATTATGTAGCTAGCTAGCTACATAATTAGCTGTCTTTCTATCTAGATAGATAGATATAGAACACTGGTTTTGGCTGTTGTACATAAAGGAAGCTGAGAAACACTAAAGCCTTATTTTAACTTTGTTTTCCCCATTTTTATATGGTGTAAGCAAATCTTTCACTTTTCATCTCTCTTTGTGATTTCTGTAATTCAACAACCAGCATTTACTATCAGTATAACCTGATAAAAAGAAAAAGAAACAAAGGAGCTACATTTGCTCAAGGATGTGCCACCACAGCCCCTTTGAGTTCATTATACTTTTAAGGGCCAACGTTTGGCGGAGTGTATTCGAGAAAAGGGTTGATAGATTAAAACTGAAGTCTAGTTCCAAGCTTTCGGCTCTGGTTTCCATCGTTTCTGTGGTTTGTCAGCTCATATTATTAGTGTTTATGCTGAAGACAATGTTCTACAAATTGGTAGTTTGCCTGTTTGCAGAATACCAATAATAAAGTCCTTCTTAACTGTGCAGATACAGTATAGTGTCCTCTCACGTAGTGACAGTATACTGTACTCTAACTCCAACAAAGTGCCAGTAATTAAGAAAAAACAACTAACTTCTGCCAGTTCTCTTTTCTGCCTGTAGAGATTGGGTTAGGAGTCTGTGTTCGGAGCTTTTGATTGCTCAGAAATTAAATTCCTGCTTGTGGATGTCAATTACTTTCTGAATCTGGTTCAAAGATTGAGAAAGAAGTTTTATTTCATAATTCAATCTTTTCTTTCTTTTGAAGCCATTTGACTGTGTTGATGTGATTTATAGTATATGCATGCATCGTCACGAAGTCTAAGTTCTCTGGACACTGTTTATCGTGGTGCACTGAGGTCTATAGCAAACCTCAAAGCCCACACTCATCACTGTGATTCATATGCTCTTGTTGGGTGGTGTTCATTGTCAGCCCACAGACTGAAACACTGGCATCTTATACATATAAATTTATTCTTTATTCTTTTTATCTGCAGGCCAACATCTGCAGAAATCCCACCACCTGACAGAGACTTCAGCCCCAAAAAACTAACATCTGTGCCAACAGTGCAGACTGAATTGGGTGAAAAGACTTTTAGATTTGCAGCTCCATACGCTAATGCAATAGTTTAAGTTTGGTTGTTTTTTGCAGTCAGCAACGACTGATGAATTTATCTGTTTCCTGGTATCATTGACAGCATCAATCTTTATTCAGCAGAATGTGAACAAATGCTACTAAGTGAGACTCAGACTTTATACTTTAACTTTGTACTCAGCAAGCACATTGATGGAATGAAACTGCTTACATTTACTCCTCTAAGCTATTCAAGTAAAAAATTTGGGTTTACTTTGGATTAGAACTTTTAAGTCCCTTCAGCCTGTAAAAACTGAGCCTTGAGTGTTTGTGTTACTGGTCCCCAGTAGCTGCTACGTGCTGCACATGTTCACCATAGTTAGATCAGGTTTTATGAAGCTATCTTTACACAGCTGACTCGCACAGCGCATCAACATTCATCATACATTTATAACATTTTTGCCTCGAGAGTGGAAAGGACACTGATCAGCACTCATGTTCTTGGGAATCCAGGATCTTTGCATAATTCCCAACTCTGCAGTGGGTCTTTTTCTGATTCTGTATCCAGCTGTTGATTGGTAGCTGATGAATATATTTTAGTCTGGACGTACTGTGTCTGAATAGAACTTGGAAATGTTCCCTGCAGTACTGATAGATTTATGTGAAATAGGACAGGCTGGACTGTCTTTTATAGATTTGAGCATTGATGAATCCATCCTGTATATATCCTTGGCTGCTGAAGTTTTATGGGAACTAATTATCACCTTAGTTTTTTGTTCAGAAATGGGTTGTATAAAAAAAGAGGTCTTACTGTTATCAGTTTTAATGATAGTTTCTGTTACCAAGGAAAATGTTTGTGCATTTTAATCCAGAGTCAATAAAGTATTTATTAAAAGCAGAAACAGTTTGTACTGGCTCTTGTAATAACTTGTCATCTATTTTCACCTCTAACTGTTTCTTAGGCCTGTGGTTGATTCTCATTAAATTTCATCTGTTCCCAAATCAGTTTAGTAATGCCTTTTGCCTCATTAATAATTGTTATGAAAAAGTTGGCTTTGGCCTTTCTAATGGCTAAAAAAATTATCATCACGGCATAAATTTACAAACCAACTTTTGACTCAAAGTAGCCAACTTTGGTGACTGTAACTTTCTACAGCAGAAAATCACATATTCTTCAGAAAGTTCTTCTCAGCTCTGTTGCAGAAGTTCCCAAAAATGTGGAACACATAAGTTGCTTTGCTTTGTTCCCTGAAAAAAGTTTTTGGATGAGACTGAAATGTTCATTATTTTTCAGTTTTGGGTAACCCTGCCTTTTCTTCTTGACCTCAGGAGGTCCACTAGTTACCTTTATACCATTTTGAGCTATCTGGGGTATGTGGGGTAGTGTATATTAATTACAAAGCCATGCTTGGTGTTATCTCATCCTGCTCCCAGGAACTGATCTTTTTAAGTGCACCTAAAGTCCAAACCACGATGAGATGAGGAAAAAGACATTTAAATATGTTGCTCCATGCACTTGAAATCAGCTCCAAACCCACCTGAACTTTAAGGATCTGGTCCTATCTCGTAAATTTAATCATATTTTTTACGGGAGCACATTATGTGTCTGATCATAGCAGCAATGATTTCTAAAGCCTATAATAAATGGTTACTTTCAGTCTTAGTTACTTTCAGTCTTTTTTGAGTTTCTGTGAACATTTATGCTGTCTCTTATCATTGTCTGTGTTTTGTAACAACTGTTGCTCATACTTGCTGCTCGTCTGAGCACACTTGAAAAAGAAGTCTCAAATCTCTGGTAAAATAAAGATTAATAACATCTTCTTGGGGGGACTGTTTCATAAAATAAATACTTTACAGCTTTCTTTTTGCCAGGAATCTAGGATTATACATTTTGCTTGTAAACACCAAATGTGAAATGTGGCTTTTGAGATTTTTTATTTTTTTCACTGAAAACAGCTTTTCTTTCTCGTGTCATTAAACACATTAGTGACACAAAACAACAGAAATGCTGCTTGACAAATAACCAGCGAGTGAAAAGAGGTTCTTCACCACAAACAATTACCACCACGAGTGTCCATGTGAGATCTTGATTGCAGCTGCAATAATAGCTAATTTATTCATTAATTAACTATTTCTAAACAGACACAAAGACTAAATATCTCAAAAGGGCTGGTCCACAAACATGAACGTGAATGGTTAGTTTTGTCCATGTTCATTTCAGTCAAGGATTAATAAAGTATTTTTAAATTAAATTAATTGAATTTCTATTTACTATATTAATATCAATCTCAGGTTTCAAATATTCTCTTCTGTTTTCATGGAGATTTCTTTTTCTTTAATAATTGTCACAAAAACCATAGATTACATTCTCCTCTTAGTCAGACCTTTGGATATTTGAAAAAAAACAAACAAAAAAAAACAAACAATGACCATAGTATAACAGCATTACTGCTCCTGTTTGGAGGTAAAAGCTTAACCATAACAATCTTTTTCAGCGTTCTCCTTTCTTGCAGTATTTTCAGTGACCACTCTTTAGCAGGAGCTGCAAAGTTGAGAAGACATCAGCGCTGAGCAGCTGTGAGAGACAGCTATGCTATTGTTCATGGAATCATGCATGTGTCATAATCAGGATGTGATCTAGGAAGAGATGAGAGGGGACGAGATTGCACTTATTTGCACAAAATTTCATGCTTTCCAGCTGTAACTATGTGTGAAAAACCATGTCTGCATTTTCAATTCCTCCTTAAAACGTCTAGAACTGTTCTTGAAGCGCTTCAGCCTCAAATCAAAGCTCAGTGCATAAACCGCATGTGGGCAGAGCCTGCCTGGTGACTCAGTAGTGTGCTAATGCATTCGGTGAATATGCCAGGACATCGCATTGTCATTTGTTCAGATTGTGACTGCTGATGGCATGCAGCTGTCAAATTGTCATCTGAGGGCCAGCATTAACCTGGGATGAAATAGACCGCTTCACAGCAGTCTGTTGGCGATGTAACAATCAAGAGGAGGGTCAGAGGGAGACAAAAATCAGTAAGTGACCCGGTTAGTGTTTGTTTGCAGTAGTAGAGAGACATCCCAGTTACATGCACCCTCTCTTCCACTTTCAGTGGTATGTGATTATGGTTTGACCTTGCACCCTAGCACTTTTTTTCCTCTGCTCAATTACAGGAAAAAGGCCATCCACAGTCTACAAAGGGCTGCTCAAAGTGCTGGAGTGATGGTCTGGACAGGTTCAGTCCATTCATCGGTCCTAATAACCACTAAACCACCACCCCCCTTGTGAGAATTTAAAACCTAAAGTGTCTTACGGTGCATTCACATGTACTCGTTGAGTGCAGCGTCTGTCTCCATAGACTTGGATGAGGGGCGGGGCATCCACCGCCAGACTGTTGCGTGCATCATAGCCGCCTTTACTGCTTTTGCCAACATTAAAAGCTTTTTTTCTTCACTTTTTTCATGTTTGTAATTTGTGAACCTGTTCGCTTTTGTCTTGTCATCTAAAGGTAACCGGCAACATCCTGTGCCCTGCGTGATTTAGATGTTTCCCTGTTCAAACACACCACCTGACAGAAGGTCCTGAGGGCCTGGATTAAAGAACTCTAGTTTATAGGAATTAGGATGTCACCTGTAGTAAAAAGGCTGTTTTATTTTTTCCAGTTTCTCTTGTTGACTGATTATCATGTCCTCCAGCATGTCCATTTTCTATAATGATATTGTAAATTATTTTAAATGTGCCAAATCTAAAACCTATTTTAAAATATTGAAAGATAAACCAAATTAATATATAAAAAGACACCAATTTGATTGCATGTAAACATCCAAGTTAAAAAAAGAGTCACTGAAAACTTGGTTCTGACATTTTGAATTGGCCGTCAAGCCTTGTAATACCACTTTCCTCCCCTAGAGGTGATATAAATCAGGAGTGTGGCCCCCCTGAGCATGGAAGCTGCTAGCGCCTACGTTCAGCTTACTTCCTGTCCAAAACTCACGTGGCTTGGTCACTTAACTTGTTTGTTTCGCTTCAGTGTGACACCGTAGTTTTCATGGTTTCGTGCTGTCAGCAGCCTGTACCATGATACAGATCACCCACTGCAGCTCAGGTGCATCTTCAGAACCAATCCATGAAAATCCAAACTTTAAATAATCGTTGTGCTTTCTTATGTTTTATACCCTCAGATTTTTTTATCCTCTGTCACTTCCATGGATCACCAATCGATCCATTTCCCCACACATTTGTAAGCTTGTTTATTTTGCTTATTTTGTTCACATCGCACTTTGAAAACCATTGATATAAATCATTGTAGTGTTCAGTCTATCTTCATTCTGTCCAATCAAATAAAGAACAGCCAGTTACTTAGTGTTTCTGAGGAGGAGGGAAAAGCTGTGATGGGTAAATGGGAGAGTTGGCACATTTACGTCGTTGTGTCTGCCAGGGCCTGATACAGGAACTTCTTGTGATATGCTGCCATCATTTGGTATGAAGTGGCCACTTTTAAACAGGGTGCCTTTTAATTCAATCTTTCAGCTCCTCCTGTTTTTATGTTTTGGGTCTGTTTTTTTTTTTTGTTTTTTTTTTAAGGCACATTCTCCAACGCTCAACCAACTGTCTTGAAGGCTGTCCTGAAACCTCAACTGGTAATCGACCTTCTTCATGGTTGTCATTTTGACACCAATTAACATTAGTGATGGCTCTTCATCTGTTCAGTATTCCTAAGCCTTGAAAGCTTGAACAGCGAGTCAACATACCCAAGTGCCTTATGTCCTACAAAGGCATATCCGTGGTTCCTTTTGTGCTCACTTTAGGTATTTTAAATTTGTTTGAAGTATAACAATTGTATGGACTCCCTCCATGACACATACATGTTCACTCTCTTCACTTTCCACTTAAGCTTTAATCAAGCATTTTTGCATGATTGTTCCTCTCGAAAGCCTGTCACACTCAAAAGAAGCTGCTTCTGTCATGCTAATTTTAGATGTTGCTTTCATATTTACGATGTGAATAATAACACAGTTTGACTCAAAAAAGGATACTTGTGATTCAGTATGAGAACCAGTGGTAAACAGTGGAAATGCAAACTTTAAAAAAAAAAATCTTAGGGTATAAAAGA
>JBAMYA010047401.1:0-10430 GCA_037176975.1 Arrhamphus sclerolepis
GCAGTTTATACTAATATCTTTATTAACATCTGAAATCATGGTTCTGTCAGAGAGGACTAAGGATCACCAGTAGTGGACCTGAAATGTTTTTTGTCTAGTTTTGTATGATTTTGATTTGTCTTCCTGCGGAAAACTGTTTTTATTGTTTTTTTATTTATTTTAATGTGGCTACTTGCTGCGCAACAATTTGCCCGTAGGGTAATAAAGATAACTGAATTAAATCCAGACATCTCCAAAATGACACATGATTGATTTTCTGATTAAACGGAACCTCTTTCAATATCATGAAGAGGAGGAGGCAGAAAGTAACAGGGTATGTTGATGTAAAACTGTTTCCGACGAGGTTCAGTTCAGAGAGTCAGTTACCATGGTAACAGTATGAGTTACCTCAGTTTCTGAAACCAGCTCAACTAAATCCTCTTGCTTGGGGTTAAGTAACCTTGCATTGTGAAATAGAAAACCCAGAATTTCCCTGAATTCAGATTTAGCGTGTTCAGAGTTTCCACATGACTCGCTTTGTGAAATGGACCTCTGTTCTGAAACCAGAAACTCTGAGTTTCTTGTCTGAAAGTTTGTTGAACCTCCTTTGTGAAACGGACCCCAGATGTAATGCAGCTGATTTTCAATAATGCAGCACATTTAACGGGCTGTAAACACACTGGGGCCTCAATTCAAACTGCTGTCCTGGTGTTTGTTTATTTCCCCGTTTATTTGCATTGAGCATGTTCTGCTTGAGTTCTCTGTTGCCACGTCAGTGGTTCCGACGAGCTCCGCTTCATCCTCTGGTAATTACTCATTTGCTCATCACGGCGGGAACACGGTGAACAGAAAATGACGTGGGGCCCCTCCTCCTGTTTGGTTGGTGTAGCGCCTGTTCTCCGCTCAGCCTTGGCCTCCCATCCATCACAGTGGACTTAAGAAGATGAGGCTTTGAGTGGAGTCATGATAAGAAATCACAGCTGTCACATCTCGGGAGGGAGTACTATAATACTGTAGTACTATCATACTGGACTACTACAAAAACAGAATATTTGAATACTGGACTACTAGAATACTGAACTACTACAATATTGGAATGAAATCTGTCAGTGCTGATTATCAGGTCTGAATAACTTTAACTGTTTTTCTTGAGTAAACCCCAGACTTCAGCTCATCAGCTATTTTCTTAACCTGCCAGGACATGAATGCTGCAATGTGTCCATCACATTTTAGGTCCTCATGAATCCTTGATGCTGGTCAGCAATGGGAACCTGTCACAGCTCTGGTAACATCTTTAGCTGGTCAAGATGTTCAGCTGTAGTTCTGGTCTGCGGTAGTTGGTCCAGATACTTAGCTGTAGTTCTGGTCTCCAGTAAATTGTCCAGATGTTCAGCTGTAGTTCTGGTTTCCAGTAGCTGGTCCAGATATTCAGCTGAAGTTGATGTCCATATCTACGGCATCGGTGTCTCCTCTAGCTGGAGGGAATAAAACAACTACTTTCACACTGTATCAGTGGGTTTTAGACATCCTCTGTCATGATCATATTATCTGTGATAACATGTTGTTTTACAGCGGTGACAAGTTTAGCCTCTTATAGCTGCTTTCTCTCCACAAATGATGCGCATTAATTCTCAGGCATTAGGTCCTGAAAATCAGATTGTTCTTGGTTTGTCTGTCCTCCTTCACTTCAGGAGAGCTTTGGAATTTGTCCACCAGATGCTGCAGTTCCTCTAATGACCACTGTAGGCATTCCTCTAATAACCGCTGGAGGCTGCAGGTCCTTTAATGATCTATAGTTCCTCTAATGACCACTAGAGGATGCAGTTCCTCTACCAACTGCTAGAGGCTGCAGTTCCTCTAATGACCGCTGAAGGCTTCAGTTTCTCTAATAACCACTAGAGTCTGTAGTTCCTTTAATGACCACTAGAGGCTGCAGTTCCTCTACCAACCGCTAGAGACTGCAGTTCCTTTAATGACCACTAGAGGCTGCAGTTCCTCTACTGACCACTAAAGACTGCAGTGGAGCATGTCTTTGGACTGTGGGAGGAAGCCGGAGTACCCAGTGAACCCACACAAGCACGGGGAGAACATGCAAACTCCACATAGAAAGGCCCCTGTGGAGGTTCAAACCAGGAACCTTCTTGCTATGAGGCAACAGTGCTGATCACCAAGCCACCGTGCTGCCATTTCACAAAACACCAATAAATAAATTTAAATAATAAAAATTACAACATTTGGTCATAAAACATAGACATTTACAAAATCTGAATTGTTTTGATTTGTTATAAAGTTTATCATTTTATATAATTGCAACCTTTGTCTTTTAACTCTTCTGTTAAACAGGCCACAGCTTTCGTTCATTTGCGTAATATCAGGAAAATTAGAAACAAGAGGATGCAGAGAAATTTATCCATGCCTTTGTTACCTCTAGGCTGGATTATTTTAATGCAGTATGTTTTCAACACAAACAAGTCCTGTCAAAAACCTTCAGCTGGTCCAGAATTCTGCAGCACCAGTAGAACTGGAGATCACATCTCACCAGCTCCAGCTCCATTTCATTGGCTCCTTGTTAATTCTAGAATTAAATTTAAATGTTACTACTTGTAGCCAAAGATTTTAAATGACAAAGCTCCAGTATATCTGCAAATATTCAAAGTGTCCAAAATAACAGAAAAAAAATTCCAGTAATATGGTCACCTTCAGCTGCATTCATCCACATCTGTCCGTTAAATGTTCTTTTGTGTAACTATTATTTGCTACATGTGATGTGACAACATGTTGATTTCAGTCAACATGCATAACAGAAATATTGTGAGACAAGAAAAACCAGAACAGCGTGAATCACAGCCACCCAGTCACATCGCTCACATAAACGGGAACATGTCACGGCATAAAAATACGACGCTGTATATGTCCAGTCTGCTCTATGACTGATAGAACAAAGTTGGGAAAAATAGCACAGTTAACTGCATACTGTGTATGTGCAGTCAACGATCATAAATGTTAGCCTCACCCGTCTTTGTCTTCAGTCTGATGTCATCTAAGATCTGGAAACACCAGAAAAGCTTCACACCTTTGGTCTGAAGAGCAGCGAGTCAAGCCAAGAAACATCTTCACGTCCTGCATAAAATCTGGAATTTAAATAAAAATTACTCATCCTCACCATCTTTGAATGTGAGACACTTATGGAGGAGTTTCTTTGCTTTTTGTTTTTTTAAAAATATCCTGATTAAAACTTACCCTGTTAGAGAGCATCATGAAGACGAGCAATATCAGGAATGGGAATTTTCCACAAAATTGCGGAAATTTTTTTTTTCTCCGTGAACAAATAAATTTGTCCGCAGGAGAAATGTCCTGCCTCAAAAAAAAAAAAAAGGTCTTCAATGGTTCACCAAGGCTGACTCCTTACTGCCTGAATTCACCTGCGAAAAGTCATAGGTGGAAAATGATTAAAGTTTGATGATTCTGACTGCGTTAATAAGTGGAAATGGGACTAGATATCGTCGTTGCTGATGTTCATTTGGCGCAGTAGCGGTTTCTGCAACGGGCGACATGGACAGCTGCTCAACGTGGCCTTTCCTCTGGGGGGCTAACAGCTGTTTAAGCCTGGATGAAAATGTTTCAGTGAACAATAAATAAGCTGTAAAAATGAATAATACAAAAACATAATTAACCTCCTACTATTTATTTATTTCAATAAACTGAACCTGAGTTGAACTCATGTACAGTTCTGTCATTTTTGTAACTGTTAAGAATCTCTCATTTGTAGAAAAATGTACTGTGATGTTGATACTCACCTTACAATATCAATCAATCAATCAATCACACTTTGTGTGGACAGCACTTTTATGCAACACAAAGTGCTTTATAGAATTCAAACAAAAGCAACAGAAACAACATTTAAGAAATACACTAATAAAGACTGATCATCATCATCTTCTACTTTTTCTGTAGTTCTGTGTAAACTGTCCTTCACAGTTAAGCCTGTTGAAGTTCATATTTATTCTGACAAACTGGGAGTTAGGTGTTTACTTATCAGACCAAAAGGTCAGATGAAAATCTGTTGAGAATTTTTTGACTTTGGGAATTCCCATGCCTGCAATATAAAAACTTATTTTGAAATAAAAGCTGGGGTTGTTTGTAGAATGTGTGAAACTGTAAGGTCATGTTGTTGTTGTCATGTCTGTATGTGTCATCAATGTCATCTTCTGTACAGTGTCTTGTTTAATGTTTACTGTTCTAATTGGATGTTTTAGCAGTTTAACAACTTAACTGCATTCATGTAACAAACAGGAGCTTCAGTAGCTCATAGAAGAACCGTACACAGCTGCAACCACCTGGCTCTTCCTCCTCATGCTGGTCACCAGTCTGGGGTGGGTGAGGCCAGCTTTGATGATGATTAACTCTCATGTACAAAAAAATGTTTTTTGTTCTTTCTGATTTTTTTCCAGTGAGGTAATCACAGTTTGAATGTGGTGGCACACAGCGTTACATTTTTCTAAGAGCTGTTTACGTGAGTGATGTGAGAGGATGACGAGCTGTGACTCTTACATTTTGTGTTTTCTTTCCATCACAATATTTCTGCAATTCATGTCACAGGAACAATGATGTCATCACATCACATGTAGCAAATAATAGACAGCTCAGAAGAACACTTGGCTGAATGTAGAGGTACCAGTATCAGAGCCATCCAGTCTCATCGCTCACGTAAACGCCTGCAACGTCACGTCAGGAGGATACAATCCAATGTGTTGCAAAATTTTCAGTGTGACTTCATCAGTGGAAGGAAAAGACGGAAGAAGTGAGCAGGTACATGCGTACTTAGCAATCACAAAGGCTGGCCACTCCCAGCTCAGTTTTCAGAGTGATGTTATCTCTGTTTCTCTGCCAATAAAAGAGGAGCTGGAATCAGGAATAATCACACCTTCAGACTGCTGAGGAGCCAAGAACCATCACAGAATCATCTGTAAGTGCTGCACAAAGTTTTACATTTTACGCTGATCATTGTCTAGTTAATCTGACCTTCATCGTCTTCAAACCTGAAGTTTAAATGTGTAGAATTTTCTTTTATCTTTGAAAAATGTATTTATCCTCATTTCAAACTTATATGGATTATATACATGAAAAGACCTTATAATAATTTTTTTTCTTTCTTTTATTCATTTAAACCTTCCTAATTGAGCCGATTTTTGATATTTGAGAGGCTTTTGAAAAGGTGTTTGGATTTAGTTCCAAATTTTGTTTAATTCTGCAGATTTAGGTAAACCCAAGTCATTGAGGTTTATCTGCCTTAAAGCTCAGATCATCTTTTCTTTCTTTTGTATCTTTGGTCTTCTGCTTGTGTATAGTGTGTATTATCTGCATTCTATGATGAAAAATTACTTGAATGCTCTCTGGTCCTGGAGGGAAAGTTTAGGAAAAGGTTTGAATTTACTCTGGAATATTAAAAGATCTTTTTTTTCAATGATACCATCAACATTTTCCAAAATTTTCACCTAGAATCCTGGTTTACTTCATTTGATTTCATTTCATTTACATTTGATATATAACTTGAGGGAAAAAAGAGTAGTAGTCTTTTGAAATTTATTTTATTGTAGATGCCAAACAAGCCCTGAGCAAGTATCCTTCCTGAGCTGAACAGCTGTTCTGTCTAAATTGTAAATAATTCTCAAGATTTCATTTGTTCAAAAATGACTTGAACCAACTTTATTTTCAGAAACCAGAAAAGAGAAACGACAGCACCATGCTTGCAAAGATTTGTATCATTCTTCTTCTGTTTGTTGGTAAGTTAAAACTTTATTGATCATAGTATTCTTCAACTTGTACTGAATGAAATGTAAACGTGAAATTAATAAAACATTTGTGTTTAAAACAGCCTCCACAAATGGACAGACATCATCAACAGCTGCAACAACAGCTGCAACAACCTCCACCACACCTGCATCAACCTCCACCACACCTGCATCAACCTCCACCATACCTGCAACAACCCCTGCAACAACAGCTAGCGTCACATCTGCAACAACACCTGAAGCAACAGCCTCCAACACACCTACAACAACCAGCACCACTCCTGCAGCAACATCCACCACACCTGCAGCAACAGCCAGCAGCACATCTGTAACAACACCTGAACGAACAACCTCCAACACACAAGTAACAACACCTACAACATCCACCACACCTGCGACAACCAGTACAACTCCTGCAACAACATCCACCACAACTGCAACAGCACCTGCAGTAACAACTTCCACCACACCTGCAGCAACAGCCAGCAGCACATCTGTAACAACACCTGAACGAACAACCTCCAACACACAAGCAACAACACCTACAACATCCACCACACCTCCAACAACCATCACCACTCCTGCAACAACATCCACCACTCCTGCAACAACATCCACCACAACTGCAACAGCACCTGCACTAACAACGTCCACCACACCTGCAACAACACCTGCAGCAACAGCCAGCAGCACATCTGTAACAACACCTGAACGAACAACCTCCAACAAACAAACAACAACACCTACAACATCCACCACACCTGCGACAACCAGTACAACTCCTGTAACAACCACCACCACACCTGCAACAACACCTAAAACATCCTCCACACCTGCAACAACACATGCAACAACAGCCAGCAGCACATCTGCAACAACACCTGAAGCAACAACATCCACCACAACTGTAACAACATCCGCCGCATCTACAACAACCTCCACCACACCTGCATCAACCACCACCACACCTACAACAACCTCCACCACACCTACAACAACCACCACCACGCCTGCAACAACCACCACCACAACTGCAACAACCACCACCACACCTACAACATCCGCCGCATCTACAACAACCACCACCACGCCTGCATCAACCACCACCACACCTACAACAACCTCCACCACGCCTGCAACAACCACCACCACAACTGCAACAACCTCCACCACGCCTGCAACAACCACCACCATGCCTGCAACAACCACCACCACACTTGCAACAACCTCCATCTCCATGACGACCACCTCTTCAGCATTTCTCAACAAAATCAGCCTTCTCTCAGTGTTTGCAGCTCTGATGTCACATTTTCTTTACTCATACTGCTGATTTTCATCTGTGTGGTTCATATCTTGTAAATTAAACAAGGCAACATTTTTAAAATGTGTCAATAACATATTCATGATGATCTGAAAATTTTAAATGTTAATTTATATTTATGTTGTAAATCCCAGCTGAGCCTTCTGGACAGGATCAGTGAATTCAGCTTTTAGCCTGAATGTGAATTCTATGTTCAATATTTATTTGTATTTATGTATTTATTAAAACAATATTACTCAATAAACATTATTGCAAACTTAATGTTTTCTGTCTATATCTCAGACTTTCTTTAATATGCTGAAAACATTGTGTACAATTTCTCTTTAACAACAAATAATGATAAATAAGTACAAAAGCAGCATTTAGTTACTTTATTTTAGCTACCTGTTCTACTGTGGTTCAACCAGACAATGTGAATGTTTATGAAAATGAGAAAATATCCTTTCTAGAACAATTAATATAATTAACATCAAAATACAATATTTCACTTCAGTACAGTTGAGTTTATTTGCAGTTTTGGGGTTCTTACTGAAAAAAAGAAAGTTGTACTGTACTACTGTAAAAAGAAAAGTTATTCTTTAATCTGCACAGAAAGTACCTCCTTATGTTACTTCTATGTTACTCAGCAACAGAAAAACAACCCCACAAACCTTAGGCCTGTTTTCAAACACATGAAAGATGCAGCGCAAAATGGTTTGCGAGCCCGAGCTCAGACTGAACCCGTGCAATATGATTGAAATGAAGCATGTTTGGGAAATATGTTAAGCTCTACCCCTCACAATTTGTGCTCCAATATCACACAGATCATCCAGGTATGACGGCATC
Source organism: Arrhamphus sclerolepis (assembly GCA_037176975.1). Lineage (NCBI taxonomy): Eukaryota > Metazoa > Chordata > Actinopteri > Beloniformes > Hemiramphidae > Arrhamphus > Arrhamphus sclerolepis. Next base: position 7,918 of record JBAMYA010047401.1, read on the forward strand.
GTCTTTGGAGAGATTGTTGGTGGAGGGGCGGTCATGGTTAAGCAGAAACCTGGAGTTAACCAAGAACATAACCTGCTCGGACCAGGTTTGAGATGTGGAGTAAATGACCATGGCAGCAGACCTGGATCTAAACCTGTCCACCTTTCGTAGTACGGGTTAGTCGGGAAGTTACTCCTCACGTGATCAAGTTACTCTGGAAGTTACCCCGCATCCCCGGTTAAACCCGCTTTGTAGTACAGGCCCCTGGTCTGATGAAAATCTGTTTAGAATTTTTTGACTTTGGGAATTCCCATGCCTGCAATATAAAAACTTATTTTGAAAGAAAAGCTGTTGTTGTTGTCATGTCTGTATGTGTCATCAATGTCATCTTCTGTACAGTGTCTTGTTTAATGTTTACTGTTCTGAGGACAGCGGATGAAAATTAGATGTTGTGCTAACTAATGCTTATTTACATTGACGTTTCAAGCTGACATGTTAATTCATGTGTTTGGTTCTATTCCAAATAAATAAATGATAAATGTAAAATAAAAGATTTATTATGAAATTCATCCTAAAATTTAAGCTTTAAAAAAAGCTGCATGTTTTATTTTTTTTTGTTGTTGTTGGTTGTTGTTGCAGGTGTGGTGCTGGTTGTCGCAGCTGTTGTCGCAGCTGTTGTTTCAGCTGTTGTTTCAGCTGTTGTCGCAGCTGTTGTTTCAGCTGTTGTCGCAGCTGTTGTCGCAGCTGTTGTCGCAGCTTTTGTTTCAGCTGTTTTCGCAGCTGTTGTTTCAGCTGTTGTCGCAGCTGTAGTTGCTGCTCACGTAAACGTCTGCAACGTCACGTCAGGAGGATACAATCCTATGTGTTGCAAAATTCTCAGTGTGACTTCATCAGTGGAAGGAAAAGACAGAAGAAGTGAGCAGGAACATGCGTACTTATCAGTCACAAAGGCTGGCCACTCCCAGCTTAGTTTTCACCAGAGGCGACTTCTCTCAGACTGCAGGGAAGCTCAGCTTCCCCAAAAATGTCAATAATTAAATGTTCAAATATGTACAGTTGTGTGAACATTTCACTGACTACAAAAGCGTTAGAACACGTTCATCTCAAAGACGAATTTGTTCAGAAGCGTCAATGCCTTAGATTTCCATTCATCGTTTTCTTGTACGTCTATGATCAATGTATTTATGCGTAGAAGCAGAGCGTCCATTCACTTCAATGGGACTGAATGGAACAGTTTTTTTTCATTGCCTAGAAACTCGATTGTCATTGGATAAATGCTCGATTTAGTCCCGCCCCCAAACGCTCAGCTTCACTTGGGGTGAATGGAGCTGTGGGTGTGGCCTGGACACTGAGCTTCATGATGATTGGAGGATCAGTTAAAAGGCTGAATCTCGTTTTGATTGACAGCTGTATTCAGATCTACACCGTCACTTAATAATTGGGAGCTCAGTCCCATCACAGATTTTGCAAGTGAAGTTAAAAGACAAACTGCAACCCATTTCTTGGCATTTGTTTGGTCCACTGGATCATTTCATTTGTTCATTTCTTACACAACATTATTTTAACGTTTCCTTGTTCGAGTTCATCCACAAACCATTTTCTTGATAAGGAACAGAGGCATCCCAAGTCTCTCAGAACTTCTGAGAAACTCCTGCATTCAGATAGCAGCTCATTGATGCCCACAAGTCAGATAAAATGTCCCGGATTCAAAAGCGAGCAGCCAAGAGCGCATCTAAACACGCACGGAGGTGAAACAGAAGTTTTTCCTGATCGCATGTGGGAAGGAGAAGGAGAGAGAGGCCATAAGACAGAACGCCTGAAAAAAAAAAAACGGTAAAAGCCGCGGCTCTAACTTTTCTGTCCACCACTGCCAAGCACCACATCACTGAGGGGAAGGAGAGCTGGCATTCACATTCATGTCTGAGTTTACGTATAAACGAACTGGCAAATTTGATGACATCAGCCAGCAATGAGTTTCCTCTCTTTGAAAGACCAGCAGCCGCCACTGGTTTCCAGAGTGATGTTATCTCTGTTTCTGTGCCAATAAAAGAGGCGCTGGAATCAGGAACTTTAGATTAGATCATGAAAGCCATAATAAATGGTGCCACATTTATAAAAACATCCATTGTGGGATGAGCAGCAGAGCTGAGTGTTTTGGGTGCACCCAGGAAAGACTTGCCAAATCTGCTTTTTCATATATATTTTTATTTATATATTTTTTTAGCTGTTTGGTCTTGTTGATGTTGTTTGTGTAATTGGATGTTTTAGCAATTTAACAACTTAACTGCATTCATGTAACAAACAGGAGCTTCAGTAGCTCGTAGAAGAACCGTACACAGCTGCAACCGCCTGGCTCTTCCTCCTCATGCTGGTCACCAGTCTGGGGTGGGTGAGGCCAGCTTTGATGATGATTAACTCTCATGTGCAAAAAAATGTTTTTTGTTCTTTCTGATTTTGTTCCAGTGAGGTAATCACAGTTTGAATGTGGTGGCACACAGCGTTACATTTTTCTAAGAGCTGTTTACGTGAGTGAT
>JBAMYA010047402.1:0-10429 GCA_037176975.1 Arrhamphus sclerolepis
CCCCCCCCCCCCCCCCCCCCCCCCCCCCCCCCCCCCCCCCCCCCCCCCCGCCCCTGTTTTTACCTTTGAATTGTTTAATTTTTAGACTTGTGAAGCACTTTGTGCTACATTTCTTTTTGTATGAAAAGTGCTTTATAAATAAAGTTTTATTGCTTGATCGATAGTAGAATATAAACCAATCAGAGCTCTGAGACCTTTTAGGTAGGAGTCAGCTGGTAGAACCTCCAGTTAGGACCAAACAGGGTGAAAATGCATTTAGATACTATGCTGTACATAGATGGAATAAACTTCCTCTGATATCAAATGTGTCGGATTTTACTGCACTGTTTTTGTTTTTTGTTCGTTTTTTTTTTTTCTTAATCCTTTTTCTGTCTAATTACACATTTAAATTGTTTTTATTTTAATTTTAATAATAATAATTATTATTATTGTTATCAGTAGTAGTAGTATTTTTAAATTAATTAATTAAAGATTTGTTTTAATTAGTTGATTTTTATTTCATTTTAATGTCTTTGTAAAGCACTTTGAGTTGAGTTGCTTTTGTGTATGAAATGAACTAAACTTGCTTTGCCTTATCAATCAAGTGGAATGGATCCTTTGTTAAATCAGTAGAAACTGGGCAGATTAATAGTGAAGCGACTCTACACCTGTGTTCATGTTATGATTTTGAGCTATTGATTTCAGTGGTTTCTGACTGTATCAGATGCATAGGGCTGAGGCAGGTGTGTGATTGAATGATGAAGCTGTGGAAGAGGACAAGTATGTGGATGACGGGAACATGTTTTTTTTTTTTTTAAATGATGCAGCACTTGAGCGTGGAGGAGAACAAAGTTAGAGCCGCGACTGTTACTGCTTCTGTTGCTGTATGTGTGATGTTCCAGCCACAGATCCGTACTAAATCAATGGCTTGCTGAGCACCTCCTCCTCCATCCTTTTATCACGTCCAGCTATGTTGCTATATGTTTACATGGTAAATGTTGGGCAGGGGAGTCCAAACGGACAATTTTGAAAAGTGGTGGGGGCAGAGGGGTGCCCCTCTCACAGTGAATGCTTGCGACGCCTATGGCTATAACACTGGTCCACCATGATCCAGCATGTTTCCTCTCCAGCCGTCATGAATCACAGTCACTCCAGTCAATGAAAGTGGTCCTACCAGAAATGTTAGCTTCAGAGCACATGTACAGAATCTGTTTTTGTGTTTAGCCACAGTTAAACCACTATAATTTACCCTCAACAGATCAAACTATCGGGAAATTAGAGACAAGAATGGTGCTGAGAAGCCTGTCAATTTATGAAATACAAACATCAACAATATGTTAACCTGGGGAGGCTCCGGTAAACAAGTCAGAGTCTCAGATGAGATTTCACATGAGAGGAGAGGTTAATTCACGTAACACATTATGTGTCAAAGTCACTTCTCAGAAGTGGTCTTCTTCTGAAATACTCCCGTTGGATCTGTAATTGTGCTGTGGATGGAGCTGCGTAGACAAACCTCAGAACTTCTCTCCCCAGTGGGATGAAGTAATGTCAGCAATACTTATATTTTCCTGCCTACAACACACACGAATATGTATGGGATCAGTGTACACACCATTACTACCACGAACATATGTACAAAGCTGTAAAATAGGTGCTTTGTTTTCTAGCATTCTAGCATCCATTGATGACAGAACACAGAACACTTAAATATTATTTAATTACTGTTATAATTTAAATTCTTTTTAATAATTGTAAAAAAACAAAAACAATTTTTAACCAAAGGAAAAAGCCTTTTCACCTACTCCACCTTTAATTACAGTAGTGTTGTAATCTCAAGGATGGTAATAGAGGTAACAGGAAAGAGTGGTATTACAGTTTTACTTCAGTGGATATCATATTCATACCTTTTTCGTGTGTTGTCGGTTTCCAAAATCTAATTCTGTAAGAGGAGGATCTGTCAAAGAAGAAATTTCTTATAGTTCTTGTACTATTCACAAAAGAGCTGGCTGGTGTTCTTTGAATCCCCCCCACACACACGCTACTGAATATTTGTGCACAGCCCTGCATGTTTTCCTCATAAACATCTGCCATTGCCATGCCGCCTACTCTGAGCAGGATTGCCAAAGGGATTATTTGGCACAAAATACAGTCTTAAGAGATTCTCTTATACTATTCCGAATTGCACATGTTTCTTACTCTCTCCCTCAAGATAACATGTTCACCTGCTCCTCATCCATGACATGTTCACAAGAGAAGACTGTCTTATCACTGCAAGCAGTTTCAGCTTGTTCTTAAACCACATGCCTGACCATTGATTAGTTCACAATGATCTACAAGGCAGTCTATATCATATGCATATTTAGCAAACCTTTCAATGTGGTGTACATTTATATGGTGTAAATGATGAGACATGACGATGACAACAGAAGAAGGAGAAGAAGAAGGTTGATATGCTTTAACATTTTTCCCCATCCATCACAGATAAGGGATGATAATAAGCGGCAGCATCCGTGCCTGGTGGATTTCTCCAGACTGCCAGAAACTGAAAAGAACTACAATCTGCAGATGTCTACAGAAACTCTGAAGTAAGTTGAGCATTATGAGTCAAAGAACCTTCTGTTTTGTGGCTTTTTCGGGTTATCAGAACATGGCTGTAGGTCCAGGCGTCATCCCCTGAAGGCCTGTGTGGACCATCCATTCATCCATCATCTATACCCGCTATTTCCTGTGCAGGGTCACGGGGGTCTGCTGGAGCCTATCCCAGCTCACTTAGGGCGAAAGGCAGGGGTACACCCTGGACAGGTCGCCAGACCATCGCAGAGCCACATGAAGACATACAACAATTCACACCTAAGGGCAATTTAGGAACACCAAATAACCTATCAAGCACATCGTTGGACTGTTGAAGGAAGCCGGAGTACCAGGAGAGAACCCACGCAAGCACGAGGAGAACATGCAAACTCCACCCAGAAAGACCCCTGAGGAGGTTCGAACCAGGAACCTTCAAGCTGTGAGGCAACATTGCTGACCACCAAGCCACCATGCTGCCCGCTTTTTTTCTTTTAATACATATTTTATTAGATAATTTCTTTCATTTATTGATGGTATCTATATATTTTTTGATTAAATAAGGTTTTACTGGTATTAGAAAATGCATTATTTTGGAAATCACAATCAACAGATTGTGAACCCTTTGGAACAATTTGGTTTTCTGTATCAGTTAGTCACAACGATACAATCTGGTCTTAATCTGATAATAACAGATAACATAATGAACATGAACACGCATGTTAAACATAAAAAGTGAACATGTTTAAATAAGTTTGGAAGAGTTTGGTGTGGTGTGCTTTTGGTTGATAAAAGACACAAACTATATTTTGCTGTTCACAAGAAGCATTTGCTGATGTGAACTATGCCTCTTAAAAAGGAGGTTTCTAAAGACATCTGATGGAGAGCAGTTTAAGCCACATCAGGCTTGAAAGTAGTACAAAGTATCACAAAGAGTGTAGACATCCGTCAGTTCACATTTAGACAAACTGTATATAAATGGAGAGTTACATACCGTGGATACACTTCCAAGAAGTGAGTGCCCAGCCAAGAGGGAAGTAAAGACAAACCCATCTGTAACAACTAAAAGGCTTAAAGACATCACTGGAGCTGGCAACTTTCTGTTGTGAGTCCACCAAGTTTAATTGTTCAGGGCAAATGCTCAGCAACTTACATGATGTAAGAACAGCTTATCAACATCAATGGGAAAATATGATGGAGGAGCATTATGATTTAGGCTTGCAGTAGGACAAAGACCCAAAGCACCGAGGTAAATCTAGAGAGGCTTCATAAAAAGATAAACCACCCTTTGGAGTGGAATGGTGCGAGTGACCCTAACCCCACAGATATGATGTGACTGTTCACGCCAGACATCCTGCAAATACATCTGAGGTGAAGCAGTCACGGGGAGAGGAATGGACAAAACCACATGCAGAATGTTTAACAGTCCTTTTCCAGAACAGCATTAAGCTTTTGCTTGAAATTCGAACTGGACAAAATGTAAATCAGAATATATTTCTTAATTTTAGTTGATCAGATATACAGTAATTCTGATATGTACATGAAACCACAGAGAAACTGCCAAGAAACAAAACCTCTGAAAAATTAAATTGCTAAATACATTTAACCTTCTTATAAAACTATATAATATTTTAGAAATATATATACTGTGTGTATAGTTAAAATAAATAAATAAATAAATTCATAGCCAAAACATGACATTACCATCCAACTTCTTGGCATAGTCATAATGTGTTTAAAAGTCATATCAACATAACTGAGACACTTTCTATCGTGATATATATTGTAATTACCACTTGACATCTTGACATCTGGCTGAAGAAGATTTGACCAGCTTCAAGTTGATTTTATATATAATGTGTGTGTGTGTGTGTGTGTGTGTGTGTGTGTGTGTGTGTGCATATAGCTCAAGGAAATGAGAAAGAGAAACTACATATTTTCGGTGGTAATTTCTGTCAATAATTGTGCTTATTATAAATTAACAACCAGTTTCAGTGAACAAAATGAAATTAGCCTGAGAGCACACATTCAGCAAACCATGGCAACTGTAATTTATTTAGTGCAATAAAAAACAAAACACAAAGCATTAATTTAGAACAGCTTCATTCTCCCAAAAGATCAAGTTTTTGGCCACAAAGCCACAAACAAAAGTTCAGCTAAAGGTTAGCGTTTGTTATTCAACCTACCTTCACAGTAGGCATTATCGTCTCGCAGCGGGCGGAAGCCATCCTTGCAAACACAGCAGTCTCCAGCCTCCAGGTTCACACAGTCAGAGTTCTCCACGCAGCCGTGGCCCTCCGAGCAGAAGTCATGACCTGCGGGAGGCACAGAGAGGAAACGGTTGAGCCGGAGATGGTAGAGAGTAAGAGAAAGGTTATGTAGCAGTATCACATCTCCTTCTCTACTAGTTCCTTTCTCAAAAATACTATTTTACTATAATTTCTATGAGCAAAATCTTCATTTTCATTGTAAATATATAATGCTTTACAGAGCAATATAGCTCATCAACACATTAACAAGTGTGTAGATGTGCAGTTTCTTTTCTTTATTTCCTACAGTTTATTTATAAAAGATCATCAAGATGAACACTGTAGCTCCAATTTCGTGAAAATAAAAACAAATAAATGGATAAGCACTTGGATTTTTACAACATTGGAAGTTTCAGGCATCATAAATCTTGGTTGATAGCCTGATCTTAAATCAGATGCCTTTTTTTTTAAATGATGAGTTGTTGTATGCATCTTTTTTTCATTTCACACTTTTGCTGGTCTAGCTTCACACACAACTCTACAAACAGGGATTTTAAAATAAAGATATTCTATCATATAATATTAATGTTAGGTTATATATTAGAATAAAGCATATAATTATGTTTCTTCAGTACCTCTGCATACTTTGCAACATCTGCTGCTCAAAGCGACCTGCTCCGACTCTGGGCAGTTGAGTTCAGGACAAGGCTCGCTGGGGACCACTCGATGCATGGTTTTGTCCTGTGAAGGGCATGGACGAAATCCCCATAAGATATTTCTTGAAACAACTCTGCCCCCTGTTCATTTGCTCAAGGCACAAAGGTAATTATGAAAGTAATTATTCATCGACTGTGTTTCCTCTTTCCTGGGTTTACCTTCCCTGCTAATAGTGTGTTCATTATAAGCCAATTACTCACTGGTCAGTCACGGGTTTTCCCAAACTAGTTCTGGAGCAGGGAAATGCTCTCTTCCTCTCTCCTTCTGTTTTCTGAAGTGATTTGCATGATGATTCATGGTGCATCTTCATTACAGGCAACAAACAATGAATCAGGCCTCTGGATAATCCCTGCATGCGTGTTTTGTCAGAGTGTAAAACCTGATTAGAGGCCTCCTTTTTCCCGCACGCCTGTGGCAGGAGTCTCTGTTCTGTAAACTTCTAGTGCACAAATGCTTTTCTTAATCTTAAAACATTCTATCTAAGATATCCATTGAGCCTTTTCCACCAAAGTGGTTCCACTGCTTTGTTTCTGAGAACCAAATAAGAGGAAGCCAGGGAAACTGGTATGACTCTGGCTCCGAGGCTGTGCTGAGGGAGACGCAAGGACCGGTTACAGTAGGGGCCAGAACATCCTAGTATGAGGTACGTTTCCATTTCAGGGGTTCTGGGGGGTAAAACTAGCAGTCTGAAATTGTTCCAGTCCTTTCAGCCATCATGTCTCCACTTACGGTGACAGGGCTGGTTATAATGTAAACTACCATTCCAAACCACATGGAGGCAGTAGTGTACCACTTTTGCTCTTTGTCAACGGGAAATAAGAAAAAGAAGATGTCGGTAAAAATAAAGCAAAAGAAAAAAAAATATTGGAGGAGCTAAAGATGATTGTAGCATCTCTGTTTGCCGTTTTTATAATGCCGGCGCTGAATGAGAAAAGAACTTGTACACCTTAGTGGACATTAGGCAGCTGAATGACGTCATCTCCTGCCCACATCATAGCCAATCAGCACGTCAAAACCACCACCCCTTCCGTGCAGAAGTTTATCAGGGTCTCTCTGAGTACCTCTCCTGAAGGCCTCTTTTACAGGGACATTCCTATTAATGGAGACACGTGTCAACGATCCAGCTCTGAAAAAATACCTGGAACCTCCGCTAGTGGAAACACACCTATTAACTGTGTATCAACAATGAAGTGGAAGTGCAGCATCAGTCAGTTTACAAAGGTCTGCACAAATTGTCTTTCACGTTGGATGTTTTAAAGTGAATTTAAGAGCAGTGTTCGCATCTTCATTGATAAACACTGTTGGGTGCTTCAGTTATCCACTGGCATTTAGGGATCCTGATAAAAACGTTTAACGATAAAAATCCGGTTCATAGCAGGGCTCATAAATACTGGTCGGCACTGCAAAGACCTCAATCTCTCAAGACATTCTTTTTAAACACAGACTGGCAATATTAAGACTTTAAACCAGTTAAACACTGTGATCAATGTCCTTCATGCATGAACTTCCATAGAAATTCAAATTCAGAGTCCAGTAAAAGGAGGCATAGTGATATCAGTCTGTACGCGGGCTTGGTGAGACTGTGAGGAACAAACATCCCCCCAAAGTCCATAAGAAAGTTTCTAAACCAGCCTCAGTATCTCCTCCTTGCTAGCCACCACCTAAAACCTGCAGCATCCCTGCAGCCAGCAAGCTCACAGAAGATCAGAGATGTGACAAGCAGCTGTCAGGGGAAGCCTGCAGGAGTCTGCAGCAGTGAGCGGATTGACAGAGCTCCCTGTCCCCATTTCTTTGATCTGCCTGAGAATGGCAGTCAGGTAACAGGGTGTACAGATGGGACCAGGTGTGGGTAGGCGAGCCAGGCAGCTGTCTCGAGCTACGCACTCTGAAGGTGCTTTGCAGAATTCATGGAGGAGCTTGTTGTTTTGATACATGCAGGTGATGAGGAACTTCAAATCTATTTTCTGTGATTGATTGAGCCCGCCTGCTGTAATGTCATCAACTGAATTACTCCTAAAAGTGAGCCACCCAGCCATCTGCTGCACTAGCCAGGAAAAAAACCCAAAATAAATCCACGGAATGATTAGTAAATTAACCTCATTCAGGTCCAATTTCTGTCCAATGATTGGTGCTGAAAAATGACTGTAGTATTTTCTGACTGACAGATCCAAGTACTGCAAGAACTTCCATGAGTTACTATAGAATCCTTTTATGGTCAAGTGTGCATTTGTTTGTGTTGGCATGACTTACCCTGCATTCAAACAGCAGACACCTGCCAGAGGAATCACGTACAGCCCTCTGATCTCCCTCCACCAACTCTCTTCCACCAAACAAGCAAACAGCTGGTAGGAGACACAACGCACACAAATAAATAAGTACACTGAGCACATGCAAAATAAACATACACATAAAAGCATCTGCATCTATTTATTCATTCTCACTAGCTCTATAAGAGGTTTGTATTATGTGTTCAGGTATAAATAATAAAAACAAAAACAGAACAAGGCTGTGTCTCTATCTAAACCCAGAACATGCACTTTAGGGCCTCATTTTATGTCAGGGATGTCAAACTCTATTTCATTCCGGGCCACCATGGGGCCAGTTATTCTTTATTTTCTCAACCAGTTATCTTGTCAGATTTACGGGCTAGTTCCTGGACTTGGTTTAAATAAATAAATTAATGAATGAATTGAAAAACAAAAAAACAAACAAAAAATAAATAAATAAATAAAATCTAAAAATTAATCTTTTTTTTAAATTATTTTAAAATTGCAAATTCTGAACGATGAAGACTTTTTCTGACAACCCAGACTTTTTATTGTACAATAACAAATGTCATAAAATTGTAACTTTTTTAACATAAAATTACATTTGTCTTTTGTAATTATTATTTTTTTGCAACATCTAACCAAAAATAACAGTTGGTAAAGTGAAACTTGGGGCAGACCTGCAAAAGACATAAAATCAGTTTTCAAGGATCACTTTTTCTATTTTTCCATTTTTTCCAAATACACATGTATTGTAGCTGTATCCATTTCCCCCCAGTTATTTTAATATTAACATTGTTCTTTGGTCTGCATATATATGGTAGTTTAGTGCCAATATTGACAAAATCCCTTCTCTTATATGCAATTTGATCTTGCAGCAAATTTAGGTTTTCTTGTGCATAAGTGAGACTGAGGGTGAATGAGTCCTTCAGCCCAGAGACATTATTGGTACATGATTCTATCAGAGGACTAAAATTCACCAACAGTGAAGCACGGAAAGACAAAGACAAAAGACGATGGATGTACTTTGTGTTGTTTGAGGATGTATTGTGTGTTGGTGTGGTGTAGTATGTATGGTGGATGCAAGTGAGTGGTTGGTGGTTGCGTGGTGATGCAACTACCCCCCAACCCCCCCAAAAAAACGAAAAAAAAAAAAAATCTGCAGTAGATTTTTAGATGTGTTTATCTTTGATTTTATTACATATTTTAATTGTTGGTGATGAGGAAATTGTTCTTCCCCAATACCATACTGCTGGACTAATGTATTAAAAGATATAAGCTGGTTGTTAATAAAAACATGATACAGGTGAGTAATACCATTATGCTGCCATGATGGGAAATCTTGCATAATTGGAAACAGGATTGTGCCAGATTGGGGTGAATTTTCATGGTGTTAAAGAGGATTTATGATTTTGATTGCTTCCACCAGGCTGACAGAGTTGAGTTAATTGTAAGGCTCTTAAAGTGGTCGATCTTTTAATTGAGATTGGAAGGAAGGGTAAATCAGAAACTGAGGCATTTTTACATTGATTTTGCTCCAGTTCCATCCATAGGTTGCTGTGGTTTTCTTTTTGGATACATTTTACTAAAATATTGCAGCTGATTTGACAAATAATAGTATTGAAAGTTGGGAGCTCCTAATGAGTTTTGCTTTTGTGTTGATGGACAAATTTTAGGCTTCTTGTTTTTCCAGTAAAAATGTGTTACTAATGAGTTAACTGAGTTGAACTACCATGTTGGAGTAATTGGTAGAGCCGAAAACAGATAATTAATTTATAGAAGTGTTTTCATTTTGACTGGAGCAATCTGGCCCATAAGTGAATGTGGAATGTTGGACCAGCATTTTAAATGCTGGTCTTTTTTTTTTTTTTTTCTAAAGCAGAGGAGTGTAATTAAGAGTAAAGACTAGAGAGCACTGATCACTTTAAATCATTATTTAAAAACACACCTGTTTTCACTGGCCTTTTCCTCTAGCTTGAGCAATTTAACTTGGCTATTAGTATGCATAAGTGTTTTTATATTTATATTATTTTATTGCTGCGATGGACTGGCAACATGTCCAAGGTGGATTACTGCCCTCACCTGAAGAGAGCTGGGAAAGGCTCCAGCAGAACCCCGTGACCCTGCACTGGATTTTATTTATTTTATTATAGTGCTGTTTTACCCTTGTATTTTGAATATAATTGTTTATTTATTATTATTATTATTGTTGTATTTCATTTCATCCTGCACATCAATTTGGTCAACTGAGGTTGTTTTTAAATGTGCTTTATAATAAATGTGATTGATTAATTTACTAAAAATTTTTCGACATTCTCAAACAATAATACCCCAAAATTTTATACAGTGGGGCAAAAAAGTATTTAATCAGCCACTAATTGTGCAAGTTCTCCCACTTAAAAAGATGAGAGAGGCCTGTAATTTCCTTCATAGGTATACCTCAACTATGGCAATGACAGAGGTCAAACATTTTCTGTTAAGTCTTAACAAGGTTTTCACCATTGTTGCTGATATCTTGGCCCATTCTTCCATGCAGATCTCCTCCAGAGCAGTGATGTTTTGGGGCCGTCATTGGGCAACACAGACTTTCAACTCCCTCCAAAGATTTTCTATGGGGTTGAGATCTGGAGACTGGCTAGGCCACTCCAG